>JACXSJ010002110.1:0-56476 GCA_014851325.1 Pentalonia nigronervosa | reverse complement strand
GAAAACTACTGAATCGATTTCGCTCAATTTTTTTTCAATTATTCGTAATTTCCAGGAGATGGTTTTTACGAAAGAAAATTTTGGAAAAACCTAATCCCGGGAGATGCTCAAACAGGGATTTTGAGATTTGCAATGGAAATATTTGTTTATAAATGGTTGCTATACCACCAATCTCTGTTTATTTATAAGGTCGTCAATAGTTATATATTTATAACTATTATAATTAGTAAGAATACATTATCATATACATATTTTTGTAAATAAATTTATTGAAAAAAACAAATTTTCGGCACAGGCAATGGTCCCAATACTTTTTATACCCAATTCTGATTTCATTCACGCACTTCATGGGGTCCGCAATCCACCGTAGGTGGATTGCCTACCTGTTAATTTACTGCTCGCATATTGTCCGGGATCTAATGCAATGGATTGCCTACCTAGATGGTTTAAATGCATATAAATCATTTCAGGTTAATCTCAACTTAATATTTGGCTCAGGCAACGCTGAGCGGGACAGCTAGTATATATATATATATAAATAAATAATATAGATATGCCGATCGCGGAGCTGGGTTATCTAAACGGCCCATCGTCGCTGCCGGGTAAAACGAATTCTCGTGTAGTGTGCGCGCAGTGCAGTACAAAAACCGCCCCCGAAGAAACCGGTCGGTAAACACCGTACTCGTTATATATATTAAATGGAACAAAAAAAAAAAAAATTACTATTTTACCAGTCGGGTTATAACAACACACATATGACGTTGTGTGTGTGGCTTGACTGTTACACGACAACACACTTAACCCGAACGCGCTCGGCGTCCTCTGTGCAGCCGAGACGCAAAGCAGACGGCGATTTGTACGACGACACGATACCCGTTTCATAATAATAATGAAACGATATTGTGCACGTCAGTCGTCGTCGCCATTGATAAGAGTAAATTCGTACGAGTAGTTTTCGAATTATTTACCTTTTGCGATTATAGATCCGTGATAATTAGTTTGGATAAGATATGTGGGTGTCGTCCGGCGATTTGACAACTTTACTAATTAATATTAATTTATCGACATTCTTTAATTCTCATTTAAAAAGCAAAAGTTTGTATCTCCGCAAGACACTCCTCGAGTAGTACGAAATCTTTCAAGAGTTTTAAAATATTATGGTGTTTAAGTTTATTTTAAAACCCCAAAAATCTTAATTTGAATAAATTAATTATACGATGAAAAAATTGGGGTGAACATGCTTGGTGAATCATCTTGTGCCTATTTAATTACCAGGGCTAGGATTGTGGTCCAAAGCTTGACGTCCTCTACACAAGAAAGCAATAATATAGGATTACAATAAAATTTACATTCAAAAAGTAAATCAGTGAGTAAAATCGAACAAACATCGACATGATCGTCGAACATTATGTTTTTAAAAATTTTAAAATGCTGTCAAAAAAATAATCGACGAAATCGAACATTAAAAAAAAATGCAATAACGATAATAAATACACTAAATAAATTACGATGTCAAATTATGGGACGAAAATTTAAGATTATTGAAAAGGTCTCGAAAGTAAGTAACAAAATAAAATTGCAATGAAAGGGCCAAACCGTATCATTGTTCGTATTTGTTTTATTTTTCGTATTATATTATGCATACGCGACCGTGACGCGGTTATACGATATTACAATACGAGTACTCTGTTAAAAAAATATATACGACAACGATTATTAAAACATTAAATTATTATTCGGTCGAGCACACTTTTTAGGTATTTTTATTTCGCATTATATAAAATGCGTTATTATATAGACTCAATACTATAATGTAATAATTATTATACAACATAATCGTTACGATTGCGACACGCCAACCGATCGTTAGCAGAGGTGTCGCGGGTAACACTTAATATACATCAATTTTTTCCCCCATTTTCCGATACGATCGAACCGACGACGGAAGTTAATTCGTTTTCCATTCCGTCCGTCATCATTTCCCATACATAATAATAATAACAATAATAAAAATAATTTATTATACGTAGGCATACGTGCGTGCAGATGATCTACACACCTACGAGAAACTTCTGCCGACCACACGTGATGTCATTATAGCCCAGTAATATGATAATATACTATGATATTAATAACAATAATAATATTATTATATCATAGGCGCACGCGTTGTAACACGCCGTTTCTCCGGAGGAAAACCGACGACCGTGCCGCGTTATCGACTTGCGATCTGGACGACGGTGACCAATAATAATATTATTATTAATCGCGGTCCGTGAACCACTATAATATTATGCCTAGTATATGCTGTTTAAAATACGACATTTAATATCATTTAATAACGACCGCACTTGGATGAAATTATAATAATTCTCGTGTCGCTTCCTCGTCGTGACAATACGTGCGATTGCGCTAAAAGGGTCGTGTCCGGTTTTGAGCGAGTGCGATTGAACGACCGAGACGACGCGTTTCGGATCCATCGCATCCAACTCAAGATTTTTCCAAATTGTTATGACTGAATTTTATGTGTATTATAAGGTCTTGTATTTTACGTATATCGTTTATAATTTTAAATATTAATACCAGTATTAATGAAATATAATGTATCTATAGTTATTAGCTTACATTATTTACTTAGTAAAGTGATAAGTAATACAATAATCAGTTATTCGCAATAACAAAAAAAAAAAAAAAAAATTAATGATAAAGAAGTTTCATTTTAATATGATATTATTATACGCAATACGAGACTATCTCCCAATGTATGTGGTTTGCCATTATAATAATAATAAAATCATAGTACGTGCAATACAATACAAATTATATTAAATTCAGTAATTTTTCGTAAAATAAAGTAACTATATAATTTAACTATAGAATCTCCAATTTAAAATGCATTTGAAAAAGTCGACTTAATAGAAAAATATGTATATGTAGATACTGTAATCGGAGTAGCAAAATTTATTATAATAAAAAAAAAAACAAATAATTATATTAACGCGAATCTTTAAAAAAATAGTGTGTGAGTAAAGGAGAATAATTGATATCAGCAAATTATTCTTGTCCAATACTTCTTATAAATTGTATATTTTCAATATTATTATGTTTATACAAATGTATACAATACGCGAATGTTATAAAATCATTATTATTACGATATAATTTGAAAATACTTTAATATTCAAAAATTTTTCAATAATAAACACGCCTTGTTACATTGCTCGGTAATATATTCGAGAGAGTTTTGATTGAGATTTAAATTTATATAAGTATAGAACCAATACAGATTCTTTCAAAATATTGTCATTTTTTTTTCTGTACAGCAACAGTGCAGGTATCTATAATATTTTTCAACTCACAAGTAGGTCCTATCATGATTTCAAGTCTTGGCGCGACGTATGTTAACGTACGACTTGCGGACCGCAAACGTTTTAAACCGAACAAAATAGAATAATAGTAACTTTTTTCGATTTCCGTTAAAATTTAAAAAACGAGCAGAAATATACGCACTATACAACTCACAGGATCAAGCAATATTGTTACAAGTGTAACACCTAACCCTCACAGCAGTGCATATTATGTTTGGGCACGCCAAGCCACTGATTATCATGTAAATACTAAAGTGTGTATAATGTTATTACATTGTAAGTGCGCAGTAACTAAACAATATTAAAAAAAGAGTCTCGTCGTAACAACAGGCGTACATATACACTTATTTCTTTCGTTCTTCGCGTTCAGCTCGACAGGCTACACACAAATAGTGATTAACGTGATTTTCATAGAAATACAAAATATATACATATAATATTATGTATTGAAGCAGATGCCTATAAACCCATCTACTGCACGATTAATAAAAAAATAATAACGATAAAAATGGTTAGAACGTTTTTCAAACGAGGTCAGAATGAAATACATACATGCTTGCATATTATATAAATATATATATACGCACACATACACACAGAGTAATTCATCAAGCGTGCCCACCCTCTTTTTTTCGTCAATAATACAGTTATTCGAAATCTGATTTTGGAATTTTTAAATTTAGGTAATTATATTTGAAGACCGCAATTTTCGAATTCTTGAGATTTTCTGTGCTTCTTGACGAGTGTCCTGTAGAGATACAACCATTTGCTTTTAAAACGACAACCCCCTTGGGCGTCGAGCTCATCGGACGCACGTCGGACGCGATTTCTAAGGTATCTGTCCGATCCGGATATCACCGTCACCGAACGGGGAAAGCTCGTATGCCTATTAGCATAATAATATCATTTTGAGACGTGTAATAATTTTTTAATCGTAAAAATAAAATGACAGGCTCACGACGCGCGCGTGTGTGTGTGTGCAGTTTATTATAACGTCGTACGGATCGGCGTGTAAAACGCGTTCCATTCAAATCGGACGAGGAAAAATAATTGGTTATTTAAAACGAATGCGTTTTAATAATAATATTATTATTAATAACGGAATAACGACGTTGGCCCGCGGTAGCCGAGTGATATGCCTACGATAATAGTTTATTAATAGTTAATAACATACATTATAATGCGCCGACTACAACTTATACAGTCAAAACGGGCTACTGACATTTCGTAATTATAACGCCCCAAAGCGGCAAACGGGAGCAGAACAGAACAAATCGTTTTCGAAATATTATTATAACTCACTAGATAGGTATATTATATTACTATAATATTTTGGGTACGCGTAGGTGTTTCTCCGCAATACAACAATTAAAACAACAGATTTATGCAACGTCATGAAATATAATATATTATATTGTATGCCTTAAAGGTGCCTATAAACTGTATACCTTCACGTATTATGTATACATAATAATTAATATAATATTAAAATTAGAGATGTAAACTTACGGTCGATGGTTTTCGTGCTGTGTATAATATTACAGTAGACGCCGTTTATAAGACTCACGTTGGGATCAGCACAAAGTGATTCTTATGACCAATTGAATCTTGTAGTCAAAGTGGGGAAAAACCGAACAAAAATTTTAATTAATTATTAACTTTTTTTTTCTACCTACTTTTCCTATTACATATTATATATTATTAAATAATTATAAATGTATAGTACATATATATTATTAATTAAAAACATATACATATTAACTTTCATAGATTTTAAATTTTTATAAATTTGAAATGCGATGAAATTTGTTGTACTACTTTCTAGTTTTAGAAACTAGTAATAAGTAATAAACAACACAAAAGTTTATTTTCTACGATCTTTCTAACAAAATTTGTGTCTTAAACAGATTATTTTTTTAATGGATTTGGATATATCCGAACAGTTCCAAGCGATTTTCAATCTAATAAGCGACCGAACCTTATATCCATGAGTCGTATAAGCGACGTCTACTGTATATTGTATATGATATGTACTTTTCAAATCTATTCTATCATCGTATTTTTAAATAGAAACAGCACGCTAACCGCAAGTGCGTTGTCGATTTTAGCGTATTGAATTATAGTTATTTCATTTGTGACATTATGTTATTTTTTTATGAAAAATCTTTTGCGATTACAATAGAATATACAGTTTTCATAGATTAAAATAGTAGATGCCTAAATAAATAGTAAAAGCTATTGCACTCATAAAAACACACATGTCATGTGAAGTTACCGTTAATTGATTGAGCTTAAATTTCTAACCATTTTAATAAGTAAATATATTATTTATAATAACGTGTTCCTAATAATATATTAATGTTTAATTCATTTTTTACGCTTAAATAATGCAAAGCTGTTTAAAAATATATTTTTAATAGCAGCTCGAAATCGTTAATAATAATTACCTACATGATATTCGTGCCTGATACCTATATGAATAGTTAATTCTCCTTTAAATTATACACTCAGTTTTTGATTTGGTTAAATTAATAATGATTTAAACGAACGTGCTGTTCCGTACAATGCTGCTAATACGAAATTTATTTTTAAGACATTATCAACCATAGTATTATATTAGCGGCACGGCGGACCAATAAATCAATACAGCCACAATACTTTTCCAAAACAAAATGTATTGTTTAAAAACACGTATTAATAAACAAGATATTGTAGTCTCATTGGTGTTTTTTTTTTACTTTTATTTTTCACGTTTAAAAACGTTTTGACTACGCGAACAACTATATTTATACAATATCGTTACCATAACGAATGATATCGGTGGAATAATACGAGCATTGGCACCGATTAGTGTACTTCACTATTCAAAATATAATTATTATTACCCATTGACTATAATCGGGTAACATGTTGTATATAGAGTTGCACAGTTTAGACACATGATGATTTTAAATAAATTATTTAAAATTTAAATAATTATTTCACGGATCCATTTTCTTTTCGAGCTGTATAATATATTCGTTCCCAGGAAATGTGTTTGAAACTATCACTAAATGCCGATAACCAATTATAACTGATTGGAATTTGAAGCAAACTTGTTTGAATTTTATTTTATATTCATCGACATTTTAAAAAATGAATCTGCTTAACAATATATAGTAAAAAGGGTTGGTTCTCAATCGTAAAAGAGAAGTTCAATCGTCATTGGACACTTTTAAATGGTATAAAAATCTAGATAGTTGAAAATGTGATTATAAGCACAGACACTTAAAAGTCTCAAAATTCAAAACTAAAACAATTTAACTATTGAAGGAAACGAATGAGGGGGATCACGGTGAATTGGAGGGGAGAAGTTTCAATCATCTTGAATATTATAAAATGCTATCGTCTATTATAATTATATCCATTATAGCTACGAATCGCCCTATATCCTTATATTATTATTCGATACATAACATTAGATTTGGATACACAATACAACCAAGGAGCATATACACTTTTGAATAAAAATCCCCCTTCACTCTGCGGATGATAAAACCAGCACCTGAACACATACCACGGCACACATATACATCAACGCGAAATAATGGCTCTTACGCTGCGGTATGACAAATTGCGTCGAATGTACCTTAGACGCGTATTATTAATACGAGTTAACGAGTTTATAACTTATAAGCGTATACGAATTATTATAATATTGTGTGCGTGTTAACTTTGCTTTAAGACTGACAATCGACTGGCCCGTTGTACGTTAGTTAAACGGCCCTCGAAATGATGACAAAAATGTGCACACGCGTGTGCTGGTGGTAGACGACGACATCGCGAGCGGAAACGCTTCTTTTTGTCTTCACGTAAAAGCGCGCCACCGTAGGTACACACACACTCGAGTACTCATAATAACACTCTACTTTCGTTTTATTCCAAAACAGTTTCGAGGACCCCCCCTCCCCCCAAACCACACATCAACAACGGAATTATATCGACCTTCCGACACACGCTTGTAATTCCGAAAACAATGACAAAATAATATAAAACATCGTACATTCACTGCATATTATTATAGTCGTTGGAAACGACGACGACGACTTTTCAAAAGACGCGAAAACAAAGTTTAAAGGGGAACGTCGCCGTCAACGAAGACTATTGTACCTACGTACAATAATATTATATTCTCCTCGCTTTGTGGCGTGTACCTACACGCAAACGAGAGTGTTTTCCACGTCGGGTTTACCGTTTTTTTGGTTCACGCATCCGCGCGGACTTTGTTGTGGAAATGTGCAGAAAGCACGTCGACATCATATAATATTATTAGAGTTTTGTCAAGTGCACTCGTACGCAATAAAACACATATACGACCACAGGTGTTCCTTCGGTTCGTCAGTTTTGAGTTGTTGGTTTTCTGATTTGCGTCCGCGACAACGATAATACGTCATGTATATTATTATCACGCGATATGTACATGGGTGAAATTCGAGGGAGGGGGGGGGCTTGGAGACTCCAAAAAATGATGTTAATAAATACAGTTGTAATGTCCAAAGGATAAGTCATCCGCCCGTTGATCACAGAAATGCTTCAGAAGTGCTTCATATAATAGTTATCTAAATGGTTAAACTATTGTTGTGTTTCGTGATTGTGCTAATCGAGTAGGACAACTTTCTTTAAATTTTGGAAGTTTAATGTAATATAAGACTCAGTACAAAGAGAGTATCGTTTGATTTTAGTTTGAACGCAGCTCTCTCCTCTCCTAACCCTAGAAGTTGAAAATTGAAGTCGCGCCTAGAGAGAGTAGTAACTGTACGTCATCGTCCGATGGTAGTAGTTAAATCCTAAACGGTCGAGTTGAGTTATAACTGCGACAAATGAAAATAACATTAGGATGTCTTAACTACGGGAAGAATACAAAACGTATTTGATAGATCGTTTGTATTTCCTAATCGGTTCACATGTCGTGTACAACTGTTATGGTACCTATATAAAAATATAAATTTTATAATTCGTCATCCTCGGATACTTGTCGACGATTTTCGTTTATTATAATAATTGTATCATACCATATAACATTATTATTTGTGGTAGTTTAGATGGTCACCACTCAATGCTCTGCGGTAACACAGTATTATATTAGTTTGATACGAACGCGTTTCACAAGGGTCGTACTATACGGTCGCTCGTGTGTGTGGGTTTGCTCGCGGCCGTCTCGAACGACGACGACGTACCCATAATAATATACACGTATAAATAATACATAATATACGACGAACGAGGCGGCGACCAAACCGTCAGAGAGCATGGAATATAATAATAATAATAATAATATTATATGGGAGGTAGGCCAGGCGAGATTAAAAACAGATTAAGAACGGTAACTTGAAAAAAAAAAGGGGGGGAGCGAACCCGTCGCCAAAGACAGGTCTGGGCGAGCGCGTAAAACGAAGAAGAAGCGATTACAACACTTCTCTGCTGGCTACTGCGCCATTTTTATGTATACCTACAGCAGGCAATAATACAATATACAGGTAGGTAGGTACGGCAGCAGCCCAGTGTAATAAATTGTGTATAGGTGCGCTTTATTATTATTGTTGTTGTTGTTGTGTGCCCATATAATAATAATAATGCGTACATTAAACCTAATAATAATATGATGTATTATACGCGCGCGCTCACGACCGCGGCGGTGGTACTTCACCCCGTACGCATACGCCCTGGTTACTCCTCTGGTCCGCCGGTGGTATGAGGTTAGCGCGTTGTCGTTGTAGTTATTATTAATATTATTATCATCGTTACAAACACCAGTAGCTGTAGCTGTTGCTGTTGCCGGTCGACCTGTTTTACGACCGCCGCCGCCGCCGCCGCCGCCGACGCCGCCGAGAGAGAAAATCTAATTTAAAATAAACACGAAACCATTATCGCGGTCATCGTTCTGATCGCTCAAAACGGAATAGCAATATTATTGTACTTATAGGTGCACTGCGTTTTATTATATTTTACGGATTTAGTACATACGATATGTCGCAGTCGACAGACGGACGGCAAACCCGACCCGCGAGTTTTGGTGCGTCGTGATGTGGGTGGCACAGACCAGTCTTCAACTGCTTATTATTAGGCCTGGCATTTTGATGCACTTTGCATTGTTTTCCGAAGCTAGATACGCGATGCTCGTTTTATGACATGTACGTATCGTGTGTTTTCGAATCAAAATAAAAAGTTTATATTTTGCATTTTTTAACAATTTTCAATTTTTATATGGTTTTGTTCATTTTTAAAATCATTTTTGGGGTTTTGGGACATTTAACACTAAATTCTGGGTTCTATAAAATTGTGTTTTATGATTTTCCCAAATCGAATATTATTAATTGTAATTTTTCGAACGGATCCGTACAACGTAAAAATCAAGTCATACAAGTGACGACAAAAAATAAATGAGAATACTTAAGATTATAAGTTCACATAGAAGATGAGATATTGTGCAATGGGACTTTTTATTAAATTTAAATAAAAAATATTTGTTGGTTTGAAATTAAAAATGTATGTGCATTTTATAGGTGCATTGTTTTAAATTTTTAGGGCATAAAACATTTTCGGTGTTTTTTTTTAGAGTATCAAATCCCTAGCTCCACTTATTATTATTGGACACACGTCCATTCTCTGTGATCCACAATAATGTTTATTAAAAAAAAATTTTTTGTTTAAGAAACAATATTATACTTCAGGTGTATGTACAAAAACAGACCAATTTTAATTAATTTAGTATTATTATTATTGATTTTATTATAATATTTAGTTCACACAATTGAATAAAACATATTTACAAATTTTACTAAAATGTATATGTATTTTTTACATTTTTTTTTTTATTTATTGCATAATTTATTCAAACATAAGAATAAGTGAATGTGATGTATGTTTAGAGAAATTAAGAAACCTCGCCCATTGAAGATACTTCGAGCTAAGTAGACATATACATAATATTACATATTTTAAAATTATATAATTGTATTATAATTAATTGTACGTACATACATAGTGACCCCATTTCTGAAGCACACGAGATCCAAATTTGGGTCGCAACTCACCGGTTCAAGACCACTGGCGTAGACAAGCCATGATATAGGTCGTCTTCTGCTCGACCACAGATCGTGTTATTAGGTTTTTGGACGATCATTTTTTTGTTTCGTTATCCAAAAGATGAAAGGGTTAATGAGTATGCCGAAAACGATATGGCTGCAGTTCGACAATTATTAATTTAACGCGTGTAAATTGTACCTAATAATTATTTGCAATAATACTTGGTCCGTGTATTTTCATCGAACGTGGATTTCAAATTGCCCGCGGTGATAATAGTCCGCAAATTCAATGCATATTTCATACAGTCTATCACCGTTGATAGCCATGACTATTTACCACCAAAAATAAGATGTTGTTATCTTCCACTGTTCATTTTCCCCCAAAAAACAATTCTAGACTATTCACCTCCAATGCCCATTTTCATCCAATATCAAAAAAAAAAAAAAAAAATGTCACACTATTTAAACGGGTACTTGCTATCTACAGTTTTCTAGCTAAGAGTATTGTTCAATATTATTTTTATGTATAGGTAAACTCGTAAACATCAAAAATGAAATTAATCAAAATTAAAAATCATTATGATAAAATATTAATTATTTGTATAGTTATAATTTAGACCTATATTGATATTACAAATTAAAATATTATAATACACAAATTATGTATAAAACTGCAAACACTTATATATGTATACGAATACAAATCAATTATTTGTATCATAATTTCATTAAAAAAAAAAGTATAAAATGGATAAAATAAATAATGTTAACATTTTGAAGAATATAGACACGGTTCTTGTTCAAAAAATTGAGTGGAAGAGAATGGAAAGTATTTACCTCTCTAATTTTTTTGGAGGAAAATGATCGCATCCGATATAATATTTTGCACGCAAGCAACATAATATATTATATACTAAGTCGTTACAATAAAATATTTCAGGACTACTGTCGGGACGTTCAATGAGAACAATGGGATTAGGTTTTAACAAATACTAAATAGTAATAATGTTACGTAACACACGACATAGAAAATATGAAATTGAGTTCTTATATTATTATGGCGAAATGATTTGACACGTGTGCTATTGTATATTATGTATACCAACAGCATCTATAATATTCCGCGATAAATTTCGTCGAGCGATTGTTAACAATATAATAAAGTGTCATTATAATACGGTATATTGTAGGTACTCATTATTATTATTATTAATCATTAAATTATTACCGTATAATATTGTATAAGACTTTGTAAGACCTACAGATAGATATACTGACTGCACCGTTCTTGAATCTCGTAAGATATAACATTTATTAATATTATATGGTAGCAATAGTCTATAAATGTAGTCTAAAGTCGTACAGCCACACAAAATCCTGCACCGGAATCGGACGTAATATTATGATGTTTGGCGGGTAAGCTTCAGAGAGTCGATTTTTGTACTATTTTTCGGTTGTTTTTTTCTTGTAATCCTTAAGACAACGAATGTAAAACAATTAATTTTTTTTGAAATTTTATTTAGATTATGGACACTACTGTTCAATGTGCGATGACGATCATTTGTCTTAATTTAACAATTTAAAGAGCACTTATGAAAAAAAAATTGATTTATAAATTTTTGTGTTAGAGTGTATAAGGTATAGTTTTATACCATTCAGTTAACATGAACATTTTTAAATTTTAATCTCAATTTGAATATAAAATATGAAAATATGAATTTTTATTTTACTAATTTGCAAAAAAAAAAGAGGTTTGTTTTAAAATTGAGCCTATAATAATACATTTAATATTATATAGTTTTGAGACTCGTCATTAAAGATAAATTGTTTTCATTTAAAAATCATAAAAGCTTAATATTTATTTTATTAATTTTACTAGAAACGTCTTAATTACTATATTCCTTGCATGACTGTTTGATTGGAAAGTACGCACAATGGACCAGTACAACTGATATCAAACATTCGTCTATAATAGTGGTTGTGTCTATATCCCCAAACAAGTTGTCCCTATATTATACCGCAATACTGTGTTTAGGTTTTGGCGCCACTGTGTTATTAACTGCTGCTGCAGCTGTATAACGCCGTGAAACGCATTTATTTGGACGTTTCGGCGTAAAGTTAAATTAGTTTTGTCTCCCCTCCGAACTCTTTTGAAACCTAAAAGTGTTAATTAAAAAAAAAAAAAAGTAAAAAACGAATAAAAAAACATTTATCAAACATCTCCAAACGAGTTCGTCCGGAGTTGCGAAAATTCATTCCTTACCATAGGATACCCTGCCACGCCGCACCGTTACGGTTTGTCACGGACAGTATAATGTATAGTTATAACGAATCCACGTTTTATATACCTACGCGAGTTACAGTTAATTACAATTCAGTAAAAACGCATACCATTATCCTATCCGAATTTCGACCTCAACAGATGCACGTCGTAGGCTTACATTAAAATTTAAAATAATATTATTATTTATTACCATTATATAGTCGATCCTGCACGGCGTTATCCGTGACAAACAAAAATATAATTTCAGTGGATTTACCCTGTCTCAAACTCCGTCAAGCGTAAACTGCACAGATTTTAATACACGGTTATGTAGGTTGTTTTAACCGAATATAAAAAATACAGGTCCAAAACAGTTCAATATTCAATCACAATAACTACTTTATTTCCCGTAACCAACGGCAATAATATTTAATTTAAGAAATGATAGTTTTTCGCGAGTGGCAATCACATTTGACATTTATGGGGTTGAAAGTTAAAAATTGATTAGTAAAAATTGGCCTGTGGCTCGACGAATATTGCTGAATCTATTGACGAACATTTTATGAAAATCGGTCGAAAACTGCGTGGGCTTCCACAAGGGTCCTTGATTTTAAATAGTATATACATGTATTCATAAATAGTTATAGCTGATCTTGCACGGCGTTACCCACGACAAACGTATAATGCCAGTGGTTATATATTACTATCAACCCTGTCTTAAACTCCGTCAAATTATGTAAGCTTCACATATTTTTAACACTGTACATTTATCTCAAAGTTAAAAATACAGGTCCGATGGTAACCAATAGTGACCTTAAACAAACATAAATATATTTATTGTTTGCGAGCCAACAAATCCCTATGTGAGCCCCTCTTTAAAATGCAAAATTTTAAAAATCGGCTTCGAAGTGCACATGCTCGTCTATAGCATTACATATTATGCACCGATTTTCAAAAAACATGACTTGGCTGTATATCGCTTACACACATACAAGAATTGCCTTTAATTAATATAGATAAGTATATAATATATAAACGAATATAGTCGCATCGTTTATATAGTTACGACGGTCTAATAAATATTGGCGGCGTTGTTGTTGATTCGATTTAAAAATAACGAAAATATTGAACTGTATATATTATTATATTATCTTAATTACATCTTAATTAACACTGCTGTTCAGGCTTATTTGTCACAGCGGTGAGAAAGATGACTAACCCGCCTGTCAAGGACAAGGATTTTTATTTGAACAACGGAAACCTGTACAGCGATAAGGTAATGCTGACGAAAACGATTCGGTATATCATGTTATAATATCGGGGAAAAGGTGTTCAATTTTATTATATATCACCTTATAAAAAGGTACTTTTTCTGTACAATTAAAATGATTTGAATATTATTTAATAACAATGATTTTAACGATTTTCGATAAATATCTCTAAAGACTAAAATATATTTTAAATTTGAATTAATTAAATCTTTATAAATATTACCCGATAAGCATGACAAAAATTACCACATGAAGCATACCTATTATTTTTTTGTGTGTGTAAAAATTTTTTTGTCAGAGTATTTTTTGTAACCTACTAAGTAGATATGAAAAAAAGATATGTAACTGCGAACATAGAAGCCTCTGTTTTTAGGGGTAGTACTAACATAGTAGTTCCAACTCAGTTATTTCGATGAAAATGAGCGTATTCCGGCGCTATGTAATAGTAATATAACAATTTGATAAATAAATATGATTCAACGTTTGCTGCAGATCGGGCACAAGGCCCGAGGCAGAGACTTTCGCGAATTTCTGGACCGGACGGGCGTGCTGGACAAGTTTACCGAGATTTTCATGGAATTGTACGAGTGTCCAGTTATGAATTTTCCGACCGTTGAGTAAATATGAATTTTAAAATACACACTATATATCATTATACATATACTTACGCCAAACGACGATCGTTGATCGTCGATTTTTGTTTTTCGTCAATATATTATTATTATTGTAATTGTTATTATTTTTGCGCGTAGATTCACCAGGAAAATGTTAGTCGTCCCAAATCCAGACGAAGAAAAAATAGCGGAAATCAAGTCGAAACTCGCCGACGCTATTTCGTTCAGGGATTTCCTGAAAAGAGAAAACGAAAGTTTGAAGGCGCAATTCGAGACCATCGATCCCAGCATGTCCGCGGCGGACAAGGATTATGAATAGCTTACGGTCCGGCCGCGAAACGCAGAAACAAAATTTACGATTGGTACGTGTTCGGCGTGCAATCGTGTGTACAATCATTTCCACCGAATAAACGTACAAATAAATAAACATTACTTAATCGGTTCGCGTTTACTGGCAATTAAAATTCGCGAGATGTTCGGGCGTCGTGACCCGGCAGGATTTCCGGTCGGAGATAAGTCATAGTTGCAGCGACGCTACGGATTTTCCAGGGCGTGATAGACAATAATGCACCTATTATATTGTTAATAGTAAGCCCGAAAATCGGGCTCACACGAAATCGTCTCACCGCAAATATTATTATATTAATGTGCTGCAGCAATGTGATACGCTGCGAACACGCTCCCCCCCCCCATTTTTCCTTTATATGGTATAATACATTTATTCAAATTCTTATTTTCGAATTAAACGCATCACTGTAGTAAAGGAGAAACCTACTAACACCAAATTTTAAAACACTTAGGTGTATTGTATACTATTTGAGGAGAGTTTCTTGTATCCGATATACATTCTTCATTTCAAATAAGAAACACCGAAGCCTCAGGACGTCCCCGATAAGAGGATCCATATTTATATTATATTCTATTATACAGTCTTGTCTATGTAGTGAACCTGTTCAGGCGCATTTTATACTAGTACAATACGTAATTGCTCTCTTAACTCTATATTTTAAAATACATAATTATTATTTCGTAAATATTGTTTCCGTTTATAAACATGAACATGTTATATTATGCACATCATAATCATTTTCTTTTTAACCAATCATAAAATTCTGGTATATTTCCTACAATCTGGAAAACTGTTTTTATTTTCCCTATTTTGAAGAATAGTGAACTGTAGATAATTATAAATATAATAATAATAGATAATAGATAATTATAATAAATATCTGTAGATAATTATCGTCCAATTTCAAAAATGTCTATACTTCCAAAAATATTTTCAAAAATAATAAATAAAAAAATGTCTCTTATAATAAATAGTTTTTTAAATGACACATGGTTTTCGTAAGGGACATTCTACTATAATCAATTTAGCTATATTCAAACAAAATATTATCGAGCTTTCTCAGCTAAATCCCAAATGTATACGATTTTCGTGAATTTCGAAAAAGCATTTGATAGTGTGGATCATTTTCTACTTATACATCAATTTTAAAAAAAATGGATTCTGCGACTCATTGCTAACGTGGCTAACCTCTTTTTTTAACTAATAGAATCCAGCTAGTTAAATTAAATCAGTTTGTTTCAGAACCCATCCATGTTATCTCAGGTGTTTCTCAAGGTGACCATATTTCACCCACATTATTTTTATTATTTATAAACGATATAAATACGATTCTAAAATACTTAAATATTTTATTATTTGCAAATGATGCTAAAATATTTGAAAGAAATGATTTTATTCATGATTGTATTAAATTACAAGATGATTTAAATAATTTAAATAATTAATGTTATTTAAATGGTTTGAGCTTCAATATCAACAAATGCAAAATATTATCATTTAATACTAAAAAATCTCAGGTTTATTTTGATTATAAATTTAGCAATGTTTCTATTAAACTAGTAGATTCATTCATCGACTTAGGAACTACGTTTGATTCTAAACTATTTTTTAATGAACACATTCATAAAATAACCAATAAAGCGTTTTAAAATCTTGATTTTATTACACAAACTTGTACAAATTTTAATAATTTAATTGCCTTTAAAAAATATTTATTTTGTATTTGCCAGATCCCTATTAGACTATGCATCTCTTATTTGATCTTCAAATAACATGGGGGTAACTCATAATCTCGAAGCTGTTCGGAATCGTTTTCTTCGTTTTTTAGCATTTAAATTTATAGTCGAACATCCACGTCATTTAGATTATAATGAAGTATTATCTTATTTCAATATACAATCGTTAAATACAAGGAGAAATAATATTCATTATTCATTTTTATTAAAACTAATAAATAACTCTATAGATTGCCTTTATTTATTGGAACGATTTAATTTTCGAATTAATACCAAATCCACCAGAAATCAAGAAAGTTTTTTAATCAATAATGTTTCTAAAACATATTTAAAATCATCACCTGTAATTATACTGATGCTATATAGGAAACACTATGGTTATTAATTTTAGTTAATAATTAATTTTGGCTGTAAATTATATACCACACATTAGGTACTTTGTTATATTAATTGAATGTGAAATTTATATTTTTGTACCTGTGTCACTACACAATTTTAAATATTTATTATTTTGTAAATGGAGTTTATCCATTAATAAAGATAATAATAAATAATATATTATAATTAATTTAACGGGGTTTTATTGATTCTACCGAAACTACCTGCTTTGGTAAAAGATTTATAATTATTACGCCGGATACTGTTTATAATATCTTCATATCAATTTTGCTGCATATCAACTCCATCAAATCTTAAATTTTTTAAATATATTTAAAAAATAAATAAAAACTTGCCGACAAATATTAATATTAGTATAGATTCATTTTTTTATCACGAATGACGAACCACGCATTATTTTAAAAACTACTGACGTTTTTAAAAATGTTTTTTTTTACACAATTGTCAGTATAAGTAATAAAAAAAAAAAAATTATCTAAACAAATTCCATGTTTTTTTCTTTTTTTGACGTTAATTTGTTTTTAAGTTATTTTATATTTTATATGTTTAAAAAAAATAGACTAGGTGGAATCAATAGAACTTAATATGAACAGTACCCGGTAGAATCATTACTAAATTTATTTGGTGAAATCGATATACGCTCATATTAATATGCATTTGAATATAGATCGTATACGAAGATATTTCTATGCTTACTTACGCAATCTATTTACTTTCACGCTGATGAGTGTAATAAGTGCCAACACGTTGGATTAAAAAATTAAAATGCGTCCGGCAGAGCCGACGGTTAAAATGCAATAAAAACTGATTGAAGAAGCGCTGCTGTAGTTTCATGATTCGAAAACCAATAAATTCTAATCGAAGAAATATAAAATGGATTAACTATTTACAAGGTGTGTTTACACCTTGGCATAAGATGTACGTTCAATTTTACACAGCGATCGTATCGAACGCGAGTTCTCGTATTTGATAATAATAACTCATTATATTATTAGGTGGTCTTGTAGGTTGTAACTGCAGTTTGAACATTGCAATGACTACTGATATTATAGCGCCACGGAATCGTTGAAGAAAAAAATGTGTCTACCTACATTTTTCTGCACTAATGGGCCTGAATATAATATAAAATTACAGCTAGTGCGCCTTTTCACTTTAAATATTACCTAAACAAGCATATACTTTATACTCGTGTAGTCACTGCAAATTACAATTGCTGTATATATTTCGCGGCGCTAAATTTGTCCGACTCGCGTGGATAACGCGTATCCACTATAATAATTTATAGGTACATTCAACGAATCGTTGCTCGTTTTATTCTTTATTCGAGTTTAAACGAAAGGTATGAAAAAAAAAATAATAGCATTTTAGTTAAATAAATTGTGAAAGTGTAACGAGCCGGTAATTTTAGTTTTAATGATCTCTTCCAAAATATAATACAGGTATCTACGTAACAATGCATAACACATAATTCCCAAAATATACACCCAATAGTACCAAATCATTTCCCAAAGCTTGGAATTACATAATAAAATGAATCATCTGTGGTTAGATTTGTTAGAAGTAATGATATTAAACTTATTGATGTCTAGTTGGTTTCGTTTGTAAACGGTTTCAGTGAGCAAAATATCCGTCAAGAGATTGATATTCATAAAAGTATTGAGCAATTACATAATATTATTTCTGATGTAAGATTCGCTCTTTTCTTACATACCTAATAACAGTAATAACATTTTTTTTTTGTAGAAGTAATTTTTTAAGTATTATTGATAATACTGAGGATAAAATTATACAGCCTAATAAATAATTATAACATACATTTTCAAAAATAATAACAGCAATTCAGGTTCTTTTATATAATGTAAAATAAAATATTTTTTTTCTCATAATTGCCAAACATGAAACAATGTATGAAGAAAAGATAAAAGAAGTTATAATTTATATTTAAATATTTTGAATTTAATAATAAACTTAAAATACAATATAATGTTTTAACAATTTAATACATTATCCAGATTCAGTTGATAATAATTGTCAAATTACATTATAAATAAATTATTGTATACAAGCGACATTGTGAAAAGAAAAATTGTTCTCAATGATAATAAAACAGTAATTATCTTTTTTTTTAATGTTTATTGACAGCTTAAAATATATAACCCGACGATTTGGTGGATTTAATCGTTATTAATTATAACTCTTCCTAGATTTTTCTTTCTATCTTTCAAATCTCACATGGAATTTGAATAAAAGATCAATTCGTTTTTCTCTATCAACTTGATATATTATACTTTATACAATGTAATATACATATATGTATAATATATTACTATAAACTTATAAAAAGTATAAGTCTACTAAAATTTATATACTTATGGGAATCTATGACGACAGTCTTAATTCGTCGAGTAATATACGTTGAAACGAACTTTAGTTATTGACTTTAACTTTGGCTCGTTAACTGCGTCCTCGAAAATCGCGTTCGTTCCGTCGGATTCCCGACGACTTAATGTACCTAGTCAAATACTTATATTATATATTTTTTGTCATACATTCTTATACGTCGACGTATATACAATAATAAATAATATACGTATATTGTTTTTTGTAGTGCTCTCTCGCCAAAACTCGACGTCTCCTGCACACTGAGAGATTTTTAATGGCGGACTACGCGATATACGGCGGGACAATTGCAGCGAATTCGGTGGTGCGGTGGGGGACGTTTTAATGCTTCTCGAGTGGACTGCTGCAGCTCCTTTTTGTTTTTTTGCAGTGCTCTGCACAACTGACAACACAATAAAACATTATTTGTGTTCCGCAAACGAAATAATAATAATACAAATTATTATTATATGCATATAAGCCGGGGTCCCGATATGTTTTTTTTCCGCTAATTCCGAACGAGTGTTGATTCAGCTCTCGACGACGGACGACGATGACGACAGCGACGACGTCTTTCTCAGAGAGAGGGGATGTGGTGACACGGGGCAGAGGATGTTCGCCGAAGAGCGCCACTCAATGCGTGCGTATTATTAGCCGTTTAAACGGAGGGTAAAACATTAGAATTCCACTCGCGGCGACTTGGTTTTTGGAGTTGTCATCTCGACGACAAGACCGTGAACGATATTATATAATATTATATTATTTTATGTTTCGGGTAAATTGTATATTTATATGTGTTGCTTTCAATGATGACGACAACTGTTCAGATTAGTAAACAAAGTATGTATATCGTATGATTGTATAAACTATAAGACCTGTGTCTGTTTGTCGTAATTGTCAGATCGAACTCGCGTCGCACAAATCTTTTGATCCTGGCCATCGAAGTAATAACAACATTAACGCGCGTTAATCATGGTAAGTGGTAACAACCGGTGCATCTGATTTGGGTCCCAAGTACTAGGGTCTAATCGCAGGTACTACACTAGTTGGGTCCAGGATTATTTTAAGTAAGTAACAAAGTATTTTAAGTAAACATACAATCCAAACAAAAAATATTAAAAATTCTCATAACCCGCTATTAACTAAGTAAGCTCTAATTTTTTTGGTATTTTCCTGTATAAAATATTTTGTTGCTCAATTATCTAAAAAAATATAATATGATAGATAGTCTGATGTCTACTTTCATTCGATACCGTTAGAATTAGCTATAATGCCATATTGATATATATATATATATATTTAAATATAATCTAAACATATCACTTTGTTTCTCGTATAGATATTGAAAGGCAACTTTGTAAGAGTTATTGCTTATAATATTTTTTATATTTTATTTATAACACTTTTAATATTTTTTCTTAGTATAGTTCCTACATATTATTGCCATTTATTATCATCTAAAATTCTAACTTTTAATGACAAAGAAACTAAAAAAAAAAATAAACTGTAAAAAAACATTTAAAAAAAAATTAGGAACCCAAGTACCTGTAAAAATCTCGGACCCAACTAGTATAATAATTTTTAATTCAGGACCCAACTGGGATGCAACCGTAACGACGCGTGAACGTTGACATATTAGCAATGTGTGTTAACGATTTATTGACTACAGTCCAAGGTCAAGACAATTAAATAATATAATATACTTAGATTTGAGAGTGTTTTTTCTTTTTCTTTTTCGAGGTAACGTTTTGCCATCAAAACTAGGCTAAATATAGCATATCAATAATAACTATTTCACCTTCTTTTGTTTTGAATAATTATTTACACTCGTATAATATTATACACTCATACCCTGCACAAACATAACGTCTCATCAGCAGCTATAGTAACGCCGATTTCCCAATTACTTATTATTTTACTACCGTCAATCATTATAATAATTAGCGAAAAACTATTTAACTAGCGGTTATCTAATGTTTACGAGACCTATCTGCGTTATTGATAATTATATATTTTAGCCACGATTTCTGTAAACAAAAGAAACTAACTGTTACACCATGTAATATAACATATTAGTGTGTGTGTGTGTGTGTGTGTTCGCTCTTCGTTGAAGTGATGTATCATAGTATGTAATATCAGCTAGCGGTCGAGTGCAATCGAACGTCTCGAGAACCTGTTGACCGGAAAAATGTGTATTCGGACTACGACGATGAATCAATGCGAAAAACTAAAAATAAAAAGGGGTTAGTCAGTGTATATATATTTATAATAATTTAATTGAATGGTATACCGAGTAGCGAATGTTAAAATACATATCAACGGACAATCGCACTCGACAGTTGTAGTCGTTGAACGAGGCGGACTGAGCAACGAGCGCCATCCCGAACAATGCCGCCGGATCGTTCGGAAAAAAAATTATGTCCGTAATCTGCAGATGGAGTATAATATCTATTATTGCCGTGCACCTCGTAACGCGTATGCGTATTGTATTGAATATTCGATACAATTAAATGAGCACGAAAAAAAAAAAATCAAAAGTCACTCGCAACCCCAATGTAGCACATAGTGGCTTTTTGTCGGCTCATAATTGAATCGGTTCGTATATTGCAAAAGCGAAGAGTTTTCGTACAAACACTCGAAAGTCGAAACTATTATATATAATATTATGCATACACTTTAACGTTACATTATTTTTATTATTATTATTACTATACAGCACCGTGCATTGTCGTTGTTTTCAAATTCGATCCGCTGAAACAACGGACGAACCGATTTCGTCATTTATCGAGTGTCCATTTATAGCGAGGTACGCATTATTATAATATATTATGCACTTAGTGTGCCCTCAAATCGGTCGTTTTTGTTTTGTTTTTTCCGAGCAGTGCACCCTTCAAAGTAGCTCCGAAAATAAGACGTATGTACAAAAAATATAAAATATTATTATAACAATATTTTATTAATATAAAATAAGGGCGAGGCCTTTTGTAAGGAAAGTACAATGTGCATAACAATAATTGTCGGAGTTTTTGGACCTAATTACAGTATTGGTATAAAGTTCGAGTACTGTAATACAAAAAAAAATCATTACAGGACGTGCAAAAGATTTTAAACAAAATTCTCAAAATACATTTGAGTTAAATGGTGAAAAAAGGATCAGGCCAGCGCATTAGCATTCAACGCGTGATTTGTCTAAACGGTTTATTGGCTAAATAATTAGTATAGTGGTAGGGTATGAAAAATAGAAATATTACACGAAATATATCAGAAGACTGGGATCTGTGTTGAGGTAGATGCCTTAAAACATATAATAACGGTAGAAGAATAGGTGATTCGATGATACACTTCGACAGCCCATCGACAAACCGAGAACTTACAGCACGTAGATACGTTCGGTCAAAGAATATAGGTCCAGCAAAGAAGCGACAAAGGTATAAATCATTCGACAGGCGTGCGAAAAAAACGGAGAGAACAACTTAAGAATCTGAAAAACATCCGCTGGACTCGCTCAAGTTTCCTAAAATATATTATTATAATATTCAGGAGTGTTTTGGTGTTGTAATATCTCCCCTTCGGCAACGTATTTATGCAAAAAATATTTACTAAATGCATCAGATGTATAAAAAAAAGACGTTGTCATGTGATTCAATTTCATATTTTTGATAATATCATTATAAAGATCGATGCGACCACAACTACAAAAAGTGTGTGAACACCAAATATTTAAATTAAAAACACCACTCCTCCCCTAAAAAAGGCTGATTATATGCACCAGCTACACCAAAACGGGATTTCAGTATCACTCGCTGTTTGCAGTGGCGTATTTGAGGGGGGCGAATGCCCTCCCCCTCATGACTTGAATAATTATTGGTTTTTATACGGGTGTATAGATACGACTATGATGTTAGGACAATGCAAGATTAAATCTGCTACTAAAAATCTCCTTTGAAATTGATTATAATTAGCATTATTTATAGTAGAAAAGTGTCATCGGACACAAAATTTCATTGAAAAATCAGTAGGTTAGAACATAAGCTTGCGGATAATAATTTTAGGGTCGCCCTTCGCCCCCCCCCCTCTCGTGAAACTAAGTCAAACACGCCACTGGCTATTTATCGCTATCCGGAATTACGAATTCACGTATGCGACGCGAGCGCGGTTGACGCGTAGGAAAAAGTAAGAAATTTGAGCGCCGTCGGTAAGCCCCCAATGCATTGTATAATAAGCGTATTAATATAGCGACGTTTTCACTTTCCGTTTTATAATGACGTCTGAACTTGTACGATCGTCGTTGAAAATAATATAATCGTATACGGCCAATTATTATTCGAAGTCGAATGGCCGATTGCGGCGTTGCCAAGTCGCGTACGCGCGGCTCGGCTGTTCGTCGGATGCGGTAAGAACACCGACCGCGCTGTGATTTCGATAGTTTGTAACGTTTTTTTTTTTTTTTATCATTTTGCTTCTCAAACTCGACTTTCACTTGTTCCACCTGTAGTCGGCACTTCCTCGGGTGACGGCGTGGGGGCGGCCGCGGGAGGGGAGTCGCAAACTCGACGCGCGATTAATAAACACATAATAATATTATGTAGGCCAAACGCCGGGCCGGATGGGCGAGCGGCGCGGGGCGGCGGTGGAGGGGGATCCGAAGGACGCCGGTCCGCCGGTCGTGCCGTCGTTCCCGAACGCAAATATCCGACGCGCACCGGCTCGCCGCAGTCTCGTTCGCGGCGTCTACGCCATTATAACAGCATTGTCATTTTATCACGCGGCCGGTTTCTTTTCGCTTTCGATTTCACTCCACAAGTCCGTCGCGCGCATACCATCAAAAAAAAAACACAAAACACTACAGCCACGCATAGCCCGTTCTCCGTCGATCCGTCACCGAGGCTCGCCATGCCCCGGCGTCCCGCCGCCGACCGAAAACGCCGACACTGACAACAACACTATAACCACAACACGGCACCGTCGCACACTGCGTTTAGGCCGCCATGGACTCGGGACTGGCCCGGTTCGCCGTGCTCATAGTGCTGTTCTTCCTGTTGACCGGCGATCTGGCCGGCATGGTCAAGCACATGTTCGAGGAAGCCGGATACGGGACCGGAAAACAGAATGACCACCACCACCACCACCACCGTCAGCAGCACCAGCGGAACCGGCACCAGTCGCCGGAAAACTCGGCGGCCGAAGGAAACGCGCGGACGGCGAAAACGGCGGGCCCCGCCGTTGGCACGGACGGTGGCCGGACGGCTGACGGCCAAGACGCAGGCCCGGACGACGATCCCGACATGGAAGAGTTTGGTGAGCGGCAATGTGCCGGAGTAAAAAAAAAAAATACGAAACAAAAAGACGACAACGATGCGCGGGCGACACGTCGGTATTCTGCAAGGTCGCCGCCGGTGTTTCGTTGTGTAGTTCTGCACCCGAACGGCTCGACGGCCTCGTCCGACTTTTATACGCTTCGTGATACTATTACATTATAGACCTTGGAATAAACGCGCTCGCGGGTCACCGCGGTCCCAAGCCTCTTCTTCTGTACATATTCTCATAATCACTCCAGCGAGACGAATCTTTTCCGCGATCCCGTGATTATCCGTCGACGCGTCTCCCCCCCCCCCCCATTACGAACACCTCCACGCCATCAAACGTTTCGCGATATATATATATTCTATAATCAATGGTATAACGTACAATGTCAAATAATATCATGTTTTAATTCACACGTGTGGAACAGGCTGCAGCAAAAGAACGTGGAGAGTATTTCATTCTCCTACCAAATAACCTAACGCGATTGTCCAATAGCGTTTTATCGACACTAAAATAATACATAATTATATTTCACGACGCCCATTACCACATCATATTGTTATATACGTTTATCGATATAATATATTGAGACTAATGTACACTGCGCACCCAAAACATTATGATATCGTTGCAGCGTGCGCGTTTTTTATCGCGGCAACAAAATATAAAAAAAAAATACCGGTTGGTTTTACTTTCATTCGCGTGCACCGGTTGTTACGACGTTATTATTTTTTTTTTTTTTTTTGTTTGCGTGCGTGCGTGTCCGTTTTGCGACGAGAAACTGCGCGCGGTGCGATAATCGCGGGCCCAATTAACGTTGTCTGTTTTATTTATTTTGTTCACAGCCAAATCGTATTCGGCCCGAATGAAACTGGTCAACACCATCAAGGAATCGTGTTTGCCAAAACTCATTTGCGAGCTGACGGCGTCCACGAACCGAGACTCGCTCACCGAATCCGAAAGATACCTGTTGTCGCTCATTAGGTATTATTACAATATCGCATAATATTATGACCACTTCAATAACTGTTAAATGCGCGAGCGTACGTGTTTGTAGTCGTGATGGTTTTTCGTCTTGTTTTCGACGCAGAAAACCGTCTGCTGCAGCGTATATAATTTATTGTATAGTATGTATACACAAATAATAATAATAATCACAATACTAAATTGTTTGTCTGGACACTTTCGATTTCATTATATAACTCGAGTCGGCAGCGGCGGTGTATAGGTACACTGAACACCGCAACGCGACACACAACAAAAAACGGGGACATCCACAGGTTAGACACGCTTAGGTTATTATAATAATATTATGTCTGCGGGCGCGATAACATATATTTTCCATCCGGCCAACTGCGAACCGCAGTCAATCAACGGGATACGCATTGTGGGTGATAATTCGTCGCGTAACATTTTCCATCCAAGACCAGCGACACTGCAATATTCGTATCGTCGTACATTTTTTTTTTTTTTTGATCTTTAATTTCAATTGTCGCAGTGCTTCGTTGATCGCACATATACGCTCGGTGTTCAAAAATGTCACAATTATATACCCGCTGGCATTTTAAAACTGTTTCCAACAATGTCCGACGAATCTGAGTAGAAGTGTTGGGGAGGAGGTTCCCGGACAGTTATGAGTATTGGTGCCGACTTCACGTGCCCGAGCACGACATGGTATATTATTATCAATGGCGGCGGTTTGAATTTTTTTGTTCGCGAGATTTTTGAACGATATGCTCATTGCTCGTCGCGGACGAAACCGGTAAGAAAAAAAAACACGGTCCGGATGACATGTCGCCGGTGCACTCTGCGGAAAACGGATTTCGTCGAGGGAAACCGTGTACCGGAAATTATAAAAAAAAAAAAACACTGCCAGACGATCGGGACAAATAATAAATCGCTATACGCGTGCGGAGCCGAGAAACTACGAACATGTATACACAAGTGCGTTATTTATGACTCGGGGAGGAATAAAATGGTGAAAAAATTAAGTGATAAATCTCTCGTAGCAAAGCACACTATACGCACGCCATATATATTAAATATATATATCATAATTTAATAATAATAACAACAACAACAATAATTGTTCGCATTCGTATGAAAATGATTTGCTGCGTGTTTTCTCGTATATGTAAATTTCGAACGCATAGTGTGATAATATAATATATTATATTATACACGGCGTCACCTCTTCCGACGACGTTAAAAAGTATTTATTTTTTTATTATGTTAATATTTTTGTGTACTGAGCGTGACGAGCGTACGTGTTAAAATGTGACGTATAAACACACTTGAAAACGCATCGACAACGATATTATTATCGTGTAGGACGGCTATCGATGGCCAATTATCATCAGCGCGAGAGCCGATATACTATAACAATGCATATACAAAAAAATAGGTATTATAAATGCTTTTTATAATCTGATTTCATGAAAATGTCAATATAATGTTTAAATCAACAATTTAATATAAATATTACTGACACGCCAACGCGGTGGACGTCTTACCGCGACTATTCTCGTGGTATATACAACGTGATACATCAAGTATCTTCATCCCCGTTATTAATAATAATATGCATTTTATTCAAACTGTGGTTTTTTTTATTTTTAATGACATATCTACTTGAGGACCGTATTTTCAAAAACTTTGATTTTTTCATAACATTTAAGAGTTGTTCTCTCAAAATCTGCAATGGCGATATATATATTTATTCTTTCAAATGAGAACCACTCTATTGTATTATATTTTTTTAATCAAACGATTTTTTTTTTTTTGAAATGTACTTGAATCGAAATATTTTGAGCAATTTTTGAGTTGTTTTGCTTTGTGATCTCTAAAGGTAATATCATTAGAAAATATAGAGGACTAAGATAATTTTAAAGTTATAGTATTTTATATAATATATAAGGTCATTAATTATTAACATTTTATAATATGTAAAAATGTGTCCGAATGTAATAAGATCGAGACTAAGCATGAAATCTGCATTATATTGTATATTACCTAATTGTATTACCATAATATTATGGAATTTAATCTTTTGTAGATAGGAACATTTTATAACTTAAAAATAACTCGTTCTAATCTTTTATTTAGATATGTCAACGTTTTCAAATACTTTAAGATACAATACTGTGGTACTCAAATGAAAAAAAGATGTTAGTATATCGCTACGAGTCAATCTTTGAATTTTGTAAAATATGGTCGTGCTGTATATTTAAAAATTCTAAAAATCGAAATTAGAATAAATGCAGTATCATAGGATAAAATGGGATGCTTGTTGAATCCCCATGTGAGTACCTGTATAATAAGCTGTGAATCCGTTTTGTCGGTGATATAATATAAATGTATAAATAACAGATACCAGTAGACCTCGGCACGTCATTTCGTGCGCTCGTCGACGATCAGCTGTAACGAAATCACTGGGTATAGACAGTTGTTTACTCGATACGATCGTTCGCCTAGCATCGTATACATCTCTTCGATGCATAAATCATAGATCTTTGGTCGTCACAGATATATTTTATGTAATACGCATATAGGCACGTTAAAAAGTGGTTAGCAATGATAGCAAAATAGTATACCTACCTACTTATTATGGTGAATTATTATAAAACGATGTACGCGTCTTCTCGGAAAACTTTCGAAATTCGCTTTGGAATCAATTTTCAGTGCGAAAAAAATATAATCGTACGACCGATTTCACGAAATATTCATGCGTTAATAATATTACTTATTTTGTTTCGTTCTCCGGCGGCGTCGACGTGATTTACACGCGATTCCCCTCGCTCAATCCCCGAGACCTCTGGTTTGGACTAAAAAACGTTTTCTTGTTACTTGGGGTTTGGCGCCACGGAATAAAAAAAAATAATACTAATAATAACTTACTCGTGTCACCGATCGCGCGCACCGATCTCCAGCGGGCCAATAATAATAATACGGGGAAAATCGTCGTTGCCGGCGGGAACCGCTTCCTCCTTTTGTGAATATTCAAAAGATTATTATTATTATTATTATTATTTTTCATCCGCGACGGGACTGGAGACCCTCATAACAGCGCGGACCGAGCCCGGAGAATCCTTTAGGGATTTGACAGCGAAGAAAGGCGCTTCGCAGAGAGAAAGAGAGAGACGGAGAGAGATTGGAATCGTAATTTTTCGCTCGGCAAAATTAAACGTCACGTTTTCATATATATATATATATATATATATATATATATATATATATATATATATATATACTATACATGTTATTATTATTATATTTTTCCCTCGCCGGGCCAAATAAAATCAAGTTTTTAAATTCGCATTTCGCATTATTATCTTTCTTTCACGAATGCCGACGATTTCAAGTGATTTGACTTTTTTATCGGTTTTTTTTTCATATATTATATTTATTACGCAGCTACACGCGAATAAAGATTTTCATCGTCGATAATATTAATATGAAAAAATAAGAAAATTGCGATTCTAGTTTTGTCTTCTCTGATTTTGTTATATTATCGTATTATCGTATTGTTGTTATATTATCGTACACGGTTTGTGCAATAACTGACGCGTTCGCCTCGAGATTTTTGTCGGACTAACTAGGTGTTGTCCATAATTTGAACATCACATCCTAAACTTGACCTATATATTTAAGATTCCAACAACATAAGCTTGAACGGATAGATCTTTGTTTTTATGTTGACTCCAATCACAACTATAATAGTCAATACGGCTAAGGTCAAATTCCATTCGAGACAGAAAGGAGTAATGATCTAATTGCACTCATTCTGATCATTACGTGTAAGTATATAACCTATATTTACTATTAAAAAATACCAACCAATCAGAATAATAATTTGTATTTTTATTATTTTAAGTTTATTGCTACTACTAAATATCTGCTATTACATACAGACAATAATACAAAAATGATTTTTTTTTTCAAATTTAATAAATAGTTCCATTTATACATATGATATATAGTTACAATTTTTTAAAAATATGTATTTATGTTTATTTCTAAATTATTCACATCATGTAATCACGACATTGATCGGATTAAGTGCAATTCGAATGTTAAGTTTTTTGAACCCGAAGACAATTCAAACATTTTGGTTTAGGCAAAAATAATGCTGCAATTCGACAATTCGCGTTTATACGACCAAATATAAAATATTGTTGTCGCATTTAACACTTACAAATGTTTTGTTGCGTATCGACTGTTGTGTGAGACCTATAAAAAATTATAGACCGCATCAATAATATATTATTTATATATTATCATGATCCGTTCTTACAGAGAAACGACCATTTCCACGACGGCTGAAGTGACGTCCAAATATCATTTCGCCGCTCACATGGGCCAACTCATCAACGGCATCGACAACACGGGATGTCACAACTTCTATCCCGGATGTCCGTTTCCCGGGCTACAGGTGATGCAAATGATGAAGAAAGTGAAGATCTTGTAAAACGCGTGACGCCAACGCGGCGACCACGCAGTCTCTAGTCCTTAAACCGATGCATCGTAATAATAATAATATTGTCATAAAACCGTATACCTAGGTACCTATAACCGCTACACGAAACGTAAGCAGACAGCTGCTGCTTCGGTGAAGTACGCACACGGCCGTCTTACCTTTAAATTGTTTTAACGTTCGGAACACCTGTTGGACGAAAAAACAAATCAAACGAGTTTTCGTCCTCGCGATTTAGGTTTGCGTCGTATACAACATAAGTCACGTCCAAACCATCGACAAGTCGTCGTGCAAAGTATACGATTTCGGTCACCATCACCGCGATCGACCGCGCATAAAAAATAACAATATGCTATTTTTTTTCAATCACAACCGATTATATATATATATATATGTATTATTAAAACATTACAACAATATTATTATTATGTGCATCGTATAAGGTATTAATAAGTTACCTCAATCGAGCCTTTATAAGTATGATAATTTATAATATTGTGCATTGTAGGCAGTAAAACAGTTACCTATACACATTTATAATTTATGTATTTAATTTAATATTATATATAAAAAAAAAAAAATTACAAAATATTGTCCATAAGTATATATAATTTAGGTATTATTATAAATTGTATACGTATCAATAGTTAATATAAGTTAAGGATTTTATGTACACCGGTGTCGTACATGCGATTATGTAAATAATTATAATGATGATAATAAAATGTACAAAAAGAAATGAGCAACAACACATTGTCATATATCATACAATACACGGCAAGTGGTAACATATATAATATAATTGAGAGGGTTGGTAAAAGGGGTACAAGAAGGTCTTACGGTTTACCTACTTATTATAATACCTCCACTTAAATAAATTAATATTATAATGGACAAAACGTAAAGCATTCTCCGGCGAAGGAAGAAAAAGGTAAGTATAATTGTCGTTATATAATGTTATTATTTATGATCTCGAGTAGTTCGTGTGATTTAAAAATATATTCTGCAAGCGTGTGTCTGCATATTTGACAAACGAGACGGAAGTCACATTCATTTTTTATAATAGACATACGACGTTATACGGGTCTAAATCACACTATCGCGTTTACCGTATTTTTATGTTAGGTTGAGGCTGTATAATAATATTGTCCTTTTACAATAATTGTACAATACATATTAAATGTACTTAAATAAATATTTTTTTTTTTTACATAAATATAAATAGGGGTTAAATAACGCGCTGTTGGCAACGATGCGAGATGCGTTCGATCGCTTCATCACCGCGATACCGCATTTATATTACCGCTATTGAACCGCCTTTATCATCTCATCACTCCGAAGTCCTGGGGAACTGAAACTTGGGTCGCCTCTCGTAGGGCAACCGGTTGCCGAGGGCGTTGAAGTCTTCGGCCGGCCACCGCTGGGGAAGTCTGATGGTCGACGGTCGACCGCCGTTCGCTGTGGCGTCGTCGACGAACTTGATCGCACCGTCGGCGTAGTACACGCCCTTGTAGTTGCCGTACTTATCCACGTCGGCCCGAAGCCCGCCGGTACCGGTCCTGTCGGGGAAAATCATTTTGATTCTTTTCGACTGTCGATTGCCGCCTCCGCCGCCGCCGTTGTGGTCAGACGGGAAGACGAACTGTGAGAGCGAATTCGAGACGCCGCTGTGATCGATGGACGACGGAAACTTCATCGGCGTCGGCCTGGGCACGTCCAGTGGCAAATCGTTGACCGAAGGCACGTCGTAGTACTGGCCCGGCGAACCGCTAAGTATTCTCGGGTTCTGCTGGTCGGATCGAGACTTGTACCCGTTGCCAAAGTGCTGTTGCGGCCTCGGGTATTGGGGAGCGTAGTTCTGTTGCTGTTCTGGGTACGAGGGCCGTTGCGGGTACGGAGGCCTCTGCGGGTACAAAGATTGTCCCAGATACGGAGGCCTCTGCGGGTACGGAAGCTGTCCCGGGTATGGAGGCTGTCCCGGGTAGGGAGGCTGTTGGTGGATGGCGTACTGGGGAGCGTACTGCGGTAGTTGTTGGTTGAAGAACCGGAAGAAACCGCCGTTGTGGTTGTTCAGGTAGTTGATCAGCTGATCTGGATCCCTGGGACAAGTCGGATACGCGGTCGTGCAATACTTGGCATCGCCCCGGGCGTTGTACCCCAATAACGCGGCCCGGCCAAACATAAGCAGCGGCGAGTCGTCCACGAAGTTCAACACGGTCAACAATCTGAAAGCGACGCGACATATGAAATTATAATATAATATTATATTATTATATTATTTACATTACATTTATTGTCATGCAGTATTTGTAACAATGTAACACATACTATATTATAAGTATTGCTCGTTTCGTCCATTATAATTTCTAATGAGTAATAATAGTACCTAATACATTTAGAACAGGTGGTATTTTATAGTTTTGGCGCGTTCGTGTCACTCCCGCACACAAGAATTAATATTTACTAATTGTATACGTCTATACATGGTATATTGTATATATTTTAGTAAGGATTAAAAAGAACACTGATTTTTTAGTTGTAGTTTTTCAAATATTTTATCGGAAACTTCTGGGAAAAACGATCTCTAGAGACCTCTCAGCTTTATATCATATAGAGGTGTACGAAAATAGTTCGTGTCAAATGTATACTATAATTTTTAGGGAGATAATCTCCATTTGTTACTTTTTGAGCTAATCGTTTGAATAAATCGTCCTACAAAGATTATTTACCAATATTCAACGACGGCTCTGTGATGTCTACAACTCTATATTTGTGGTATTCAATATAAAATTACTATACAAGTATACGTATAGTACAACAGCGGGGTAACGGAATAATTTTCGTTAATATAAACAAAAAAAATAAAAATAAAAATGTTTTAAATCAATAGACGAATTCCACTTTTCGAAACATATTACTCGTATACTCATGAATGTGCGCTCTAATAGATCATGTAGTATCATCATATTAAACGGATATAACTACTATACAAAGTGATTCACCAAGCGTGTTCGCCCCCATTGTTTCGTTTAATAATGAATGTATTCAAATTGTCACAATTGTCTTCTTTTCCTACCACAATCGTAGTGTATAGGGCAATTCGCCAAACATGCTCACCACTTTTTTCTTCTTCGAAAATGCAATTATTTAAATTCTGATTTTTGAAATTTTAAATCTACTTTAAGAGGATATTTTTAAATTATTGTCATTTTTTATTAATTTTACTACTTAATAAGAGTATGCTGTTGCGATACAAACTTCTGTTTTTTCCAGTGACGACTCCCCTCCCCCCTTTAACAGAAAGTTATCAAGTGGACGATTAGTACAGATTTTTATTAACCGCATTATTGAAGGAGAAAGAGGGAGTGATTGTGGTTGTGGTGAATCATCCTGTGTACCGTGATTGCGATAAAAACGAATGAAATCGCTACGTCGCCAAGTGATGTGTCGCGATCTTCTACGTTACCTTCGATTCCGATTATTCGTGGGACGACGTGCAGTCTATCGGTACGCGCGTTTTTGGAAAGTCTGAATAGCGAGGGTCGACCACCTGTATGTATGTGTGGGGGGTGCGATGTATTTATTATAATCACAATATTAAATACCGGCTTCATTATAATATTATATGCGTCGGGTAAAAGTCAACTAGCGAAACACGATGACTGTCGATGGCGGGGAGGGTGCAGGGGGACGGCGATTCGCCAACTAACGCGTATTATGCAAATCCGATCGAGTTCGACGACTCTCGCCTATAATACAATAATAATATTATGCACTACAACAAGCGCATAATATCGGCATAGTTCGATTTCGCGGACGGCCCACGCGCCTCATTTCACTCGGCCGGATTCGTATGATATATATTATGATTGTTGGCGCGCGTAGGTATATATGGCGGCGGCGGCCTCGGGAGAAGAAAACTTTCGTCACAATAATAATACGTTATCGTAATATATTATAATATAATGTCACCGATGTTGTTGTTGTTGTTATGAGTTATAACATCGTATACGAGCGTAGACTCGCTTTTGGTGTTTACAAAACGATGTGGCGCGCGTAACACAATAATTACAAATATTATTATTTTGTGTCGCGCACAACAGTCGTTGTGCTCGGCAATAGAGTGTGTGGCGAAAGTTGTAGACAAACACATTATAATGGCGTATGATGATGATCTTCGCGTCTATCATAATAACAATATGTCTATACGGCTTACCATCGAATGCCGCAGCTAAGTAAACTGTTGTTGTAACCCGATCGGTGGTTACTGGTTCTTACAGAGATAAGTAGGTACGCGCAGATGAACAGAGTCGATTTCGAAAGGTCAATTCGATCAATCTCACGAGTCTATAGTTAATTTTTGCCTTAATCGCGGACAGCGGTATAATTTATGTTTAAACGGCAGAATAATATTATCAACGGCGTCAATACAGGCGAATGAGTTGCCCACGTTTCAAAATGGTCTTACTTTAGGTACCTACCTATGTCCAAACACTGTGAACGATCTTAACATTCTTAAGAGCACTATGCTACGCATATTGAAGTGTCGTAAGACATGTCAAATTTGAGTTCAACAGAATCAATGTTGTGTTGTTAACTTAAATATTAGAGTGAATTCACCAATCATTAAACTTAAAGGTTAAAAAATATTATCTGTGTGACTGTGCTTAATAGTCGGTATTTTTTCAATATTTTAATTTTTGATATATCATATATTCATAACTTGCTTAAAAATTAAAATATTAAACAAAAATTGACCCTTAAGAACAGATAATATTCTAACCTTTAAGTTTGATCATCGGTGAATTCACTTTAATATTTAAGCTAACACAAAATCAGTTCTGATGAATTCAAATTTTATATGTTTAATGTTTGTAAGACTGAGTTAGAGATATCGGTTTCACAGTATAAGTCATCGTTACTCGATAAAGACCAACTGCAGTGATAAATATTATTTTTTTAATAATCTATAATATATAGACATATTTGTTATTTATATACAATTATATAAATATACATCTATGTATATACACTGAAACGTCTTCTGAGGCTCTGACGGGACACTCCCTAATAGTTGAAATATTTTTTTAGGATCAAACTACAAACTTTCTACACAAACTGAACCCCTTAAATCGTGGACAAGATTTCGGCATTCGAGAGCAATCGGTATTTAAATCGGTCACAGTATATTATGTAAGTACCTAAAATGCCAATCGCGTGTATTATTGCGTAAATACATTTTGGAACAAGCAGAAACAGAACTTTTGGGGAGCAAAGGACCTGTTCCCCTTGATACGAAATTCGAATTTCAAAACGCACTCGTCGGGCATTTCGGTCTGAAGACTTAAAAGTTTCAAGACGACGTCCAATGTTCTCAGTGGTGCCTCTGTCGTTTGCTGCTCGCCCCACATAAGAAACGGTATACAATGTTATCGTCATTATTATTACTATATACGCCTTATATACGATGTGATTATGACGAGTGCCGTTCACCGAGTTGGTACCTATCCGTCCGTGTAACGATTGCCCGTGTGCGCACATTACCGAAAACGACTTCCGGTGTGTATAATATTAAACGTGTACAATATATGCAAATAAAACATAATCACGACGTTTGAACTTTACGCGTAGGCACTTGCGCGGTTATCAAAGCAATAACACATCGTTTACCGACCATCATCCGCGTATATAGGTATATACGATGTTATAATATCGCTGCGCAAACACCGCGGTCGCGGTCGTCCGCCCAAGACGACTGTACTGCAGTTAGTGTAATATATTTTTTCCGGAAGTGATCTGCTCGGTGAAAGGGTTCCCGAGGGGAATCATATCGCGGAGGCGGCGGAGACGTCGTTAATCTGTCGGCGAAAAAATGTTTATGACGCACACGCCGTTTGGCGGCGGTATACGTTTTTTCCGCTGTACCCGTGCAGTAAATCACGTCGCAATAAATAAGCGTTCGGCGGGAAGAAAAAAACAAGTTAATTTCGATTTAAGCCCCGCAAAGCGAAATGTTTACGTTGCGCGTGCACCAACCCCTCCCCCCCTCACCACTCTCGACTCGTCGCCGCCGGAGTGTTTGCGTACCCGCAGAAAGGCGTAAAAAGCACGTCTCCGCGCGTCAAAGACACTTTTTCATTTCTTATCTGAACGGGCCACCGATCGGCCGCGTAGATTTATCGACGGAAAAAACGAGCGAGGCGACGACTGATATATGACTATAACGCCATGATATATTATATTTATATTATACTCAATTATTGTACGCGAAACCGTGACAATATATCATACGATGCGATATAATAACGACACGGCGACACAAGCACGAGTGACTATAAATAACAACTCAAAGTATACCTAATACCAATATATGTTATACTAATTAAAATATATAAAGCGTGTGTTTGTGCGCACGCCACTCACGTGATCAGAGCGTCTTTGGTGAGGAACGGTATGGATGACTGCTGTTGTTGTTGCTGCTGGTAGTAACCCTGTTGCTGGTTATAACCGGGCCTGGTGCCGGATGACACTTCGCACAACAGTCTGGGCACGCACCTCAGGTCGTCGTGTTCCGATATGGAACTCAGCGCTTGCACGATGGAGTTCTGCTGCAGGTAGCCGGCCGCTCCCGGACCTGGTCGGAGCCCGTAGGGGCGGAATGGCGGCGGGTATGGTCCGCCGTTTTCCTGGTACGGCGGTGGAGGGTACGGTCCGCCGTTTTCCGGGTACGGTGGTGGAGGGTACGGTCCGCCGTTTTCCGGATACGGTGGTGGAGGGTACGGTCCGCCGTTTTCCGGGTACAGCGGTGGAGGGTACGGCCTGACGCCTTGGGGTCGCTCCAGAAAAGGTGGTCGGCCGGTTTCAAAGTAATCGGCGGCGGGCGGACGGTTGGGCCGACCCGAAATCGTCTGAGGTGCTTCACCGATAATTCCCGAATATCTGGCGTCGGTGTTCAAAACGGTCCCGATCATTTGCGTCAAGGACCTTAATGCGGACAACGTAAAAAAAATAATCCAATCATCGAATAATAATATAATAATATATAGGTATACACACACACGATGATTATGGATTATTATTATGCATTATACTACAGTTCGTTCGATCAAATAGAAAACACTCGTATAATATTAATAAACCAAAAAATCTTAAGTCGATTTCCATTGCCCGTTTGCCAATATCTGTTAGGTAGGACTTGTAAAAAATACAAACTGCCAGATTCTTAGCGGTTTTTATTATTTAAAAAAAATTTTATCATGTTATGCGTGCACACAAATTTTTGTAACGATTATTTTTTTTATAAAGATTTTTATGGCAGAACCATTAATCTTCAAATAAAATGAAACAGACCATCGCGACAGTTATCGCGGTGAAAATAAATCGATTTTTAAACCGCTGGTGGTGATTATAATAATATATTATGTATAATATTATAGTATATTACTCAAACGCAATGATTAAAGTAAGATTCTTAAAACCAATGACCCAGGTCACCGAGGCAGTTATAAAAAAAAAAAAATAATAATAAATTATACAGTTTTAATGATGGCCGACGCGATATCGTTATCACGATCAATATTCCACGCGTGCTGAAAATTATTCTATGTATGGAATCGGTTTTTAAAATTGCTATCCAACACCAACGTTAAAGTCAGATTCTCAGAGAAAAAACGAAATTTCAACTACTGAAAATGAACCCGGATGACCGCAGACAGGTAGTCTAAGGACAATAAATTATGATACTGAAAACATTTTCGGATCACGTTAAGCGCCATTAAGAAATTACGAATCGAGGAATGTCATTTTTCCGTCTAAAGTCAAGTCCGTCGATTGTTTTCGATACGACATTGTAAAGATTTGAACGATACCGATAATGCATTTTGTTTTCAATGTTAACGGGCACGGGGTAGCATTACTGTACACGTTGTACTTACGTCAAGAACTCGTCCACTCCTCTGGTGGCGTTTTTGTCGTTGGACACGGCGGCCGCGAACCCGCAGCCACACCACAGCAGCAGGGCGGCGACACGCCCGGAGACCGCCATCGCCGACGACGGTCGCATCATCTGCAGTTTTGTTATTCTGGCGATTTTCGTTCGTCTTCGCGGCGCGAAACGTCAACAACGTATAGACACGTTTGTCGAGAGATCGTCCGGCGGTCGGACGGCGAAGAGTGCCAAAACCGGTGTGGCCGACGGAGGCGACGGCGGTCGGTCCGGTGCCGCGAAAAAAAAAAAATTGTAAAAAAGCGCACGCCTACGCCCCGGCGTCGCCCACCCGACCGCCGCCCGCACGCGACGCGGCGATAACCGTCGGCGGCGGATTTCGCGCAGCGAACTTTCACAACAATTAAAATGACATCGTATACGCGGGCCGACACGAGAAAACAACGACCGCGTACGACGGTAATGATAAAACGGCGAACACGACGCGAAATAATTATTAAACGTGTAATATCATCGGGATTATTGATAGACCCGCGATTTTGATGTTTTATTTTACAGGGGTTTGCGGACATCGACTCCGCGACGGTCGCCGTCAAACTGCGAACGCGAAACACCTGCACTCGGGAGTTGTGCCTAAAACGCGCGTTGATTAACAACAATAATAATAATAATAATAATTTTTTTTTTTCTGTCGACAGCTTACAAATCGCATGCGATTGACGGGACACTTAACACGAGCGGCCTGCGGGGAAACGCGTATTGTATACGCGGAGTGTACGATATATCACGCGCGCGTTTTCGCACCGGTTCCAATCGATTATCGTAGTCGATCGCGTTTTACATATTATCATTTTTATTAGTGTGTTTTTTCCGCCCGAAAAAATTAGCTCCGTCTAGTTGTGTTTTCGTTTTTCCCGGACAACGAGCGGCGTGTAATTTTAATTGCACTATCTACATATATATATATATAATATTATATACAACGAAATGCAAACGTGTCGGCGACAATTATAATTAAATTAGAACGCGACACGGTATACGTATTATTAGGCATATAGGTAGATATATGTGGTAAAATAAGTTTTTTTTTTTAAAAAACGCGTTTTTATACAGAGCGTTTCAGGTCGTGCAAACTTTCAGAATAATAATCACACGTTGACGAGCGGAATCGAAAATGCCCATTTTTAGTTTTTATTTTGTGAGACTTTTAATAATGTTGTATGGTAACTACTGTTGTTGCGGTATCCATCTCATCTCGAATTGCAATAATAAAAATACACAACTATGGTATTTTTGTGGGCCAATCCATTGTTTATCAAAATAACAATATTTAAGGATGTATCGGAGTTTAGTTTATTTGTCGATCGCGTACACCGAAAAGAGCCTAAATTGTAATTTTAATCAAAAATCGTTTACCCAAGAGTTTTGTCGTTCCTCAAAACCCCGCCAACTATATATGATATTATATCACAGGAATATTGAAAATCGTGTCGGAAACCTTGGCATCAAAAATCGATTGACAAATCAAAATATCAAAACAAGGGCGGTTTTTGAGGAAGACAACGCCCTTGTGGTACAGTATTTATTATTGCGATGAGTTTTAAACCGAACCAGACAAATATCGCAAGTGCCCTTAAAAATCACACTTTAAAAATCTCTTACTCGTGAAACGAAAACTAGTTATAAAAATATTTCGATTTCACTCGTGGTAGACACGGGATCGTTCACAAAGTTTACACAGAAACACTCTGTACATGACCATCGTACTTGCGTGTACAATACAAGTTTAATAGTCTTCGCGGTGACCCTAAAGGCCTGACATTTGAGAAAAAAAATACACTAACCGCTCACCGTTTACGAGACAATTGTTGCATGCTCGTATTATATAGGTCACATCGATTAACGAAAACACGTGTGCTGGTATACAATAATAATTATAACAATCAGCGGCGTGCGGTGTTATACTTGCCTACCTATTGTGTGTACATAATTTTTTGTTTCAAAGTTCTTGAACGATAATAATATTATAAAAAAAAATGTGTACACGACAATTATATATTATAGATATTATATGTCACTATTATCGTTATAATATATAATTTTAGGCAGACACGTTATTGTGGGGAGAGGGGAGCTAAACTAGCCTAATCTGGTTCTGGGTATGCATTCGTATACCATTTTTTGTGTTAAACTCCTTCTTCTTTTTCCTGTCAAAAATAAAATAAAAGCCCGATAGATATTTTAAATCTGATATTTAGCCGGTATATTTAAATTTTATTTTCAAATACATTTTTGCTGTTCAGGTATGACAATTCATCTAGAGATAATTAAAAACGGAATATAATTTCATAATTAGTTGATTAATGTATTACATTCCATAAACATAATAACAATTTCTATTATTAAATAAATAACAATATGATATCTATGAATATATTTTAAAGATCAAAATATATAATACGTAGGTAGTAAAAAGATAAATTTGTACATGACGAAGTGATGTTATTTGCACAATAAATCACAAAAATCAATAGTTTACCATCAAAATATCAAAAAGAAAATAGTCTGAAAATTGCGTGCCTATATATATTTTAAATGCCATCGCCTATATGGGTACTATATAAAGATATACCTAAATATTATATTATTATAAGACACGTATTAGTGTACTACGATATACTAAAATTAAATCGACTGTATTATGGCCTGCGGCTGATACCTACATATAATAATTTTAAAACTGCGTCTGCAAACATCTTGTCAATTAAAACACCAAAAATGACGTGTCTGGAATATAAAGTGGTTTGACATTTAAGTCGAAAATCAAATACTCGATCTCCGTCACTCGCGATTGAATCGTTTACGTAATAAATTGGAAATTACCACACGCATATGTACACGGTTACACAGAGTGATACACCAAACATAAAAATATAATAAAATAATTTTTTTAGGACTTTGATGGATCTAAATAAAAATTTGAGTTACTGAACTTTGTGTAGATACTTGGATAATAGATAATGGGTTACGGGTTTGGCTGTGACGGTTTAAAAAATTTTCGTAACTAATTTATTAATGTGTTATAGTTCATAAACGTTTTCCGAGAATAATATACATAAATACTAAATTTAATATTACATCTATTTTAAATTTATGTATTTATATCGCCTAATCTTACTATTTGAATTTTAATTACCCAGAAATTAATGAACTTTAAATTTTGATTTAGATACTTTTACATCGACATTTTCATAAATATGATATGTTGAATAATTGAAAGTAAAAAAAAGGGTTCTCATTTGAAATTTATAACTATGAGTATCGCCACAGAATACTACTTGAATAGTGCAAAAATCCCAAATATTCGAAACGAAATCTTTAAATATATTTGAAATTTCCAAAAATCAGATACTGAATAATAGCTGCATTACTAAAAAATAAAAGCGGTGGGTGGGGGCATGTCTGATGAGCCACTCTGTATATATTTTATCATCAGCCGGCGAGTGGGTTATGCTCGCTTTGAAGACTTCAAAGGGCGTAAGTATAATATTGTTACATTCATTACGTGTCTTACTACCCACGGCAGCATCTCGTCTGCGCAGAACGTCACGCGCCGGACTGATGTCGAAAATTGTTGCAAAAACGCGCTCGCGACAGGCCAATTTCGCGATGACGACCGCGTATACGGAGCGTTTCTCGACGACCCGACAAACTGTGTTTGCCTGTGATACAAACGTAAAACACCGAGGCAATAGGTCAATCATCCCCCGGAAACGACTATTTTTCTGCGAGAGACAAAGAAATCCACCGATTCGGAATTAGGCCAACAACAAAACTCACCCGCCGATAATTCATATATATCGATGGAGGATCTCTCCATCTGCAACACCTGTGCGTACAACTTAGGGTAAACACAGGAATGCCGTGATTTCCAGGTAAAACGGGAGGAAGGTCTTTCAGAGTAATTCTCAGTGCGGGGCCTATGTACCGTCGAGTCATTTCAATTTTTATATCTCAATTTTTCCAATCTGTGCCGGCGTGAAGCATATAAAATGTAATGTAATTACATCTTCAATTCTTATGCTAACACTGTTTTTTTTTTTTTTTTATTGATTTTACATTTTCAATGATGTGTGTGTGTTTTTTTTTTATTTTTGTATCCGTTATTATCTTTTGGAGCAGTAAAGGGGAAGGGGGGGGATAATCAAAGGCGAAAAATGCTCAGTACTTTTCTCATTTAGTGGGGAAACAAAAAAAAAAAAATTAAGGAAAAACGAGAAAACGCAAAATCAAATCGTTTTTCTTATATTTTGTTGCAATTCAAAAACGAATAACTTTCTCGAAATCAAAGATTCAAAAATATTTTGCGGGAACTTGAAATATTTACGTATATTATTATATTTTTTTTCACGCAAATTAATTTTCATAATATTTGGAATAATTTTAAGCGATTGCCTATTTATAGTTTATACAGTACTGCCACAATACAATTAATTATTGCTTTATAATTATACGATAATAATAATAATATACATATACTTGGTAATATTAGTTGGCAAAGATCGTGTCCGCTCGGAATCGTTTTTCGCGCCTATATATGCAATGGTTCATCATTGAATTCAAATTCAACATAACATACGATTACGGTGACCTATACTCGATGACGGTGTACACTTAATTCCTGTACTATGTATACAGCAGGGCGGTTACCTACTTTACGGCATTTTTTTTTGTTTTTATCTTCAGCGATGGTAGATTAATGACGTATCTACTAAGAAACAAAAAAACACCAATGGTACGCAGCAGTGTCGTACCTACTGCGAGCATAATATTATATGATATCATAATATAATATTGTATACGGCCGTCTATATAATATATTTTCGATTATATAAACACACGATTATTATGAATGAATGCTGGCGGACTTTCGATGACGACACCTCGTGATGTTATATATATATATATATAAACTAAGATTTCGCGATCCGTCAAAAGAACAATGTATATAGGTATGCGAATTATTATGCCCCCGCAGCTATTGGCCGCAGAGAGCGATCCGAAACGCGCAAACCGTTGACCTATAATACTTAAACACTCTTCGTTTCGACAGTTGTATGATATTTATTGACTTTTACAGTCCACAGAATGGATAAAACCTTAGTTGTTTATTGCTGTATCCAAACACTTCCACGCTAAAGATCTTTCGCGCTCGAATGTCCGTATAATTATGTATAGAGAAGACATAGGTACATATTTTGTTTTTCAACTATGTGTTTACCAAACTGTTCAATATAAATTATGTTTATTTTTCTAGTTTTTTAATAAATAAACGTTAAACGTAAAATATTATTTTACAAATTTTGAATCATTTGTTTTATTATGTTCTATTGAGTTTTACTATATTTATAACTGTTACCGTTATCTTTTTTCGCGAAAAATGATAAGAAAATTATAAAAGTTTATGTGTTTTCCTTATTAACATTTATAAACGTCCCGCTCCGAGCGGAAAAAAATTATGACAACGGTACCTATATATACATCGATTCTTCGGTAGCGTCTCCACTCGATTTCACAGACTATTGCTTATATACATATTAATAATATAGAGTGGTTTAAGTTCTTATATAGTTTTGAAGACATTAATATTTTCGAAAGGTTGGAATTGATAATATTATGCTAATTTTGAGAATATTCTGCAGTGCCGTCACAAACTTCACCTCTACTGCAGATTATTATTTTTTAATCTACAGATGCGTGTATCTAACCTACCTATTTAAATCGAAACGAACGAGTAGTTTCTGAATTGAGCAATAAACTAAACTCGCAAAGGATAATAATTATAGTCCACAATAATAGGTGTAAAATATAATAATGTTATTGGCGCAATGTTGTGATTTGAAAAATATAGTATTCAATTAAAATATTGTCCGAGTATAATAATTATAAATACTTGACTAAATATTGCATCTATTTTATATTTTATGCATAATCATTATTGAGGCTCAATAATGTTGTCCTATTAGCACATAATAGTAGGTTTAACAACTCATTATCTGTAATGTATAACTTGGTTATAGCGCGTTTAATGCATAATATTGCGGAATTCCACGAGTCGGCGAGAATTTCTCGTAGCCGAATTTTCTTCTAAAAAACAAATATAATCGCGACCCACCATTGAGATTGCGAGTGTCGTTTCGAAATCAGCACACGCAACATTGTATACATAGACACAACGCTCGAGCTCTATATAAAGCGTTTTATATATTATAACGGCCACTGCCCGGAATGCGGTCGCGATCTGACGTACATATTGTATTAATTCGTTATAAGCGTGCTCAACCCCATTTTTCATTTAAAAATGAATTTATTCAAATTCTGATTTTCGAAATTTTCAAGTCCACTCGAGAACTTTTTTCTCTAATGTTCATTGAAACGATCTCAAGGTCTTCGTCAACGCTTATCTCAAGTGGATAGTAGGGAGATCGTATGATCTATTTATCTATGTATTTATCACTATATGCATGATATTACCCCCCCCCCTCACCCCCTTTTCCATGAGTAGACATGTGCGGTCTTCACTCCCAGTGGAGTGGGGACCTAGTTGGAGACCGGATGACCCAATTGGACGACAGCACGAGAAAATTGTGATGGCGTAGAATCACACAAATCTTTTGCACTTTGCTATGAATTGAACCGATGACTGTGCGAGTCGTAGTCAACTGCGTAGCCAATGAACCACTCAGGCCCCTTTTCAATTACTTAGATTGTTTTATACGACTTAAGAAGTGCATTGTAGTGATGCAAACTTATTTTGTTCAAACTATAAGAATGCCAACCTTTTTTAATGTAAATTATTAAGCAGATGATTCATTTGAAAAATTTCGAACTAGTGCATTCTGAGTTCTTACTTAAATATTTAAATGCATATAATATATACTAAAGGTTATAGTCCTTAAAAATGGAATGCATAAAAATATAATATTATGTAATTTTGGGTCTAGTATTTATTATTACATTATACGAGTACACATTATTAAATGTTGATATTAATTACTGACATTCAAAATCGTCATAGTCCAATCCTACTATGTCATATGGACCTTTTATGCTATTAGTACATTAAATTTAAAAAAAAACTCAAAACTCAAAAACCACCAATTTGAATATCCAAACTTAGATACATCATAATTTTCAACGAAAAATCATCTGATTATTAATGTGCAGGGAATATGGCGATTTTATTTTGAAAAAGAAGTTGACATCGCCACTCATTAAAGAGTATTCAAAAGTATTCGAAAATATGGCTCTCACATAGAGGTACGTTGAAAGGTCAGACGAAACCATAATTAAAATGCAAATTATCGTTATCAAAAGAAATAATAGTTTGGACGAGAGCATGCAGCCATCGGCGTATCACTGTTTATCCCACGGCAGTAGGTCGATGTCGGTCAGAAATTATTGTTCCGATCACTGCGCGCCAACGATAACAGCAACAAAATGTAAAATTGCGCCGTCAGCCCAAACCCACGGGCGAATTCTTGTGAGACCGCAGCAGCTATACGCGACTTAATATCCAGCCACGAATTCCGGACGACTTGCACCGGTCTTACGTGGAGGACTCGTAACACGAAATGATCGCAAGGAGTTCGTACGGGCCGTCACGTACACCGCACGATATTGCCGTAGTTTAAATAATGATAATAATCGTGGACACACCCGGCGGTAGGGGGGAGGCTTCCACTTCCGGCGCCGCCGCCGCCGCCGCCGTCCGGTTTTTTTCAAGGTTCGCACCATTGCGCAACCTACTCGCCTGCCGCCGCCGAGAGACGTCGACGACCACTACCGCGGTACGAGTAATATATATATATATATATAATATTGTAATACACGACGCGGTAATAATGGGCACTTTCGTTTTCGTCCGAAAAGCCACCGCCGCCAATCGCGTTCACTTTCACTCTCGCCACATCGTCTCGGTCTCCCACGGGTTATTCGTGTCGTTTTTACACAGGCTTTAGTGCACCGTGAATCTCCGCCATGAAACAGCTCGTGCCGTCCGCCGCCGTCGTCGGCCTGCTGGCCGTCCAAACCCTGCTCATGCTCGGCGTCCTGGACTTGAACGGGGCCGAGGTACGGGCCCAGGAGAGCCCGTTCGAGTTGCCCGTCCAGCTCATCGGTTTCCCCGTCATCATCGTCGCCGTCAAGATGTCCAATTTCGTCAAGAAACTCGCGTACGCCCTGAACCCGAGTGAGTACATGTAATACACGCCGCGGAAGCGCAAAGCGCTTTCGAAGCACTTGGGTCTCCGGATCGCGGTCGCCGACAATTTTTCGTCATAAATAATATTACCGTTACAACGTTATAATGTCTGACACGCCTGTACGCCCCGAAAATTTTGTTGACGCCTTCCAGTCCGCCAATTTTCTAATCGCCGCCCGCACACTTAACGCGTAACCGAGGCGGCACTCCAAACTGGTATTTCCGGCGCGCGCGATTATACAACGTGTAAAATTATCATAATAATAATAATAATTATTATTATTATATTGCGTGTGCCAAAATTATTACATTAGTTATAATATTATATTATGTGGGTTACCTGTCGATCAAGTCGTAACGCGGAAAGAAGACTTACTTGTATACCGCTCGCGCAACACGTAACATCGCGCGGTTAATGAATAATAATATGCAAGTCGATAGTGTGCAGGGAGGCGAGTTTAATAATAGTAATATGTTATATAGCCAGCTACCTATATATTGCGTAATACGAGAGTCGGACGGAAATGTTATTGCAAGTAGTAGTTCTTGGCCGTAGTCACGTCCGTCCGGGGACATGTTTTCTTCGCAATGATAACATCTTTTGCAGCGGACGATTTCGTGTCGTCGTCGTAGTTTCCGACTCAGTGGCGTAACAGGATTTTACTTTTGGAAGAGGCTGGACCATAGGATCCCTCTTGATGGTTAAACTGGTATGTGCTGCATAGAATTTTAGACTCGAGAGGGAAATTTTGCTTTAAAAATTAAAATCGAAACACCCGTTTACGTCTTACGTTCCTCATTAAAAAAAAAAACTCTAAAAGCATTTTTTAGACTTTCCAGCAATTTCGGGAAGTTTTGCAGTCCTCTCAGTCCCTCCTTTGCCCCCGACTACGTCACGCTGCTCCGGCATCGAATATTTCGGAACTCTGACTACACGACATCATAACATCGCTCTCGCTGCCAAAAACACATAATATTATTTATACATTGATACGACACCCAATCCGATGGTCGTTGTGTAGCTGTGTTTCCGCGTATTTCTTTTGGTCGGGTCGATCGATCGCTCGCGAACCGTACGCTGTCGGCAACCGACGACGATGCGATGACCTAATCCAACGCGAGTACATTACATAACCGTTTGTGGTATGCATCGTTGTTGTTGTTTTTGTGTACACACTGCACAGGCATATTCGCTAATCGTATACGGTTAATGAATGGAGTTTAAAACGACGTTTGTCAAAGTATAATATATTATATAGACAATAGGTAATAAGTGCATTGCAGGTCGTACACTTATTGGCTATTACGTGTGTGTGAATTGTATTTTAACACCTATACGAGCATTTCGTCGGTTTTCCGTGAATCCCGGGAATGAAGCACAATTATTTTATCGTACTAAATATTACGAATCCGTGTGCTCCGAGAACGATAATAAATCCCATATAATATTCTGTAAGCTCCAATATAGCGACAACCGTCCAATCAAACATGACCCATATGACCACGCACACAGCTCTAACGAAAAACGTTTTATTTTTTTCTCCTAAGATACGATACGATACAAATAGTATAATAATATAATATAACTGTACGAGATTGAATTTAAGTCAATTTTTTAAGAATGGCGGACAATTGCCACCAGTATGCGGACAATAATTCCCAGCCATAATTTACTATGCTCAGTGTTTGGCTCTAAGTTAAACTTTTTTCTTTTAATTCCAATGAAAATTTAAATTCCAATATAAGATCAATTTAAAATGAATCTTTATTAAATGTTCAAGCCTTAAGTATTAAAATCAAACATTTTATGAATGTGGATTTTGAGGTCTCAATACTTTGAATCTATACCAACAACTTTTTCCATTTTTTCATCTGAAAAATCATAGATTGTAATTAGTTGTTTTGAATAAACGAAAATATTTATGATGATTTTTAAGCCTTGTTAAGTTTTAAAGTTAAAGTTTTAAAAGAAAGGGAGATAGAGAGAGAAGTTTTGTTAGAAGGACCTAAATAAAGACAATAGGAACACAAACTTGTTTCCAAAATCCCTGTCGCGTAATTACATCGATCTGTATTCAGTATATATCTGGGTTGTAATGAAAATAGGTCTTAATAGCGTGAAAAACAGTCTATTAAGAATCCTTTCAAATGTTGTTCATAAACTTAAAATGTCCTTCTACCTGGTGGCAAATGCCCTATTCTTCGGATCGAAAGTAAGCGAATATCATTCGATTATAATATATGTGCTGTGTGTATACATTTGATTGGTACGTTCGAGCTCTAGAGCTTAATTAAGTGTCTCCGTGTGTCCGTTAAACTCGTGTGTGTGTGTGTAGAAGACGAGTCACTATAATCACATCACTATAATGGACCACGTGGTATACAATAAAAATAAATAATATAATGAGCTGCACGTCGTCGTCGTAAAATTACGCAAACGGTTTCGTATCGTAAGTACATTTATTACTACAACACGGTCGTTTTGACGTGACGCACGCGCGTGTCCGCGGTGTACAATGACGTTGCGTAAAATACTAAAATCGGAAACGAGTGTGTGGTAAAAAAAAAATCGTTTAAAAGTAAAAAAAAACTACATGGCGTCTCCGCGCGAGCCGACCATGTGAATTGTATTATAATTCGTATTACAGCAGTGAGTTTCGCTCAATGTCATATTGTAATATCGGCGCAGGTCAATTTTACACTGAAAACAATATACGATTTGGTTTTCCTCTTCCGATTCCGATAAACCATAATCCTATACTGCAGTGATAAAATTAAGGAGAACTTGTTGTTATACTATAATAACCGCCGGAGACAGGGCCGTTACATGACAAATACTAATTATACGCATCACAGAATTATTGATCAGCGAAAGAATCCTATCCCTATCCTTTAATAATAAATTTACGCATTAAGTTTAAAATGTTGGAATATTTTAGTTTACTTTATAAAGACCATATTTTTAATTACTTTGATTTATTTATGTCAATCAAAGAGTGTCTTATGGTGTGTATTTAAACTTATTATTTTCAAATGAAAACACTGTATGGCTCTCAGAAAAAAATGAGCTTTTTTTTACATTTTTGAGAGGGCTTCACACCCACATGTGTACAACATACCAACTTTAAGTTAAGTAAAACCAATTTTATTTTGTCGTATATTTTAATATCAGAGTGAATTTATGTTCTTTTATAAATATATAATAAATCAAAGTCCTTTAAAATATGATACTTAAGTAGATATATACATAAAAGTTCCAAAAATCAGAATATGAATAAATTTATTCTAATACCTATTAAAGTATAAAATAAGATGAACATGCTTGCACGGTTAATCACACTGTAAACAGTTATACATTAAAATTTACAGTTTCTTTTCGGAAACGGATAGTAATAGTTTTAAATACAAAACTCACCTTATCTGATTCGTATCTGATGGAAACGGTGTAACAGTGTTATTGGTCGTCGTTATAGTGCGGCAGAACGATTCTTATCGTTTTGGTCCTGCACGTATACATAGTCACACATCCCCCCGCCATCGTGTGACGAGTAATCTGTTTGTAAAAATATAACATCAATAGTAAAAAAAACCCGAAAGCATAGATTATAAAATATACTTAAATTGTATTAACAACCTAGCATTTAATTAACAAACGATCGAAACACAATATTTTCAATGATTCGAATGAACAATGAAAGGTTAGGTTTCGAGCAGGCTGCTCCGTTTTGCTAAAGGATAAACGACTATACATTGTATTCCTATACCTACATTATACTTTATACTATACATATATTCGTTATACGCAGTACCTCCACACATTAATAATATAATATTAAACTAATCACAACTTATACTGTACCGGCGTCATAAGTATTTTTTTTTATTACACACGGTCGCAGGCACCTACAGGAGAAAAGCCAAGAGGGACTTGCAAGCTGCGACGTCTTCTACCTCGTCCTTGTCGTCCTTAGACGTGCTCAAGGCTCAGGAGATGATCCTGAAGGAAATGGGTCCGGACGTGTGCGTTTACGAAAAGGTGTGCTCGGCGTACGCCGAGGCGGCCGAGCTCACAAAAAAGGATCGCCGCAGCGGTAAGACCACCGTGGACCGGATGGACTGGGAAAAGATCATCAGGTATGTGATAACAAAAAAAAAAAACACATCAAACATCCCAACGAGTTAAACGTTTAAACGATCGTAGAAATAAAAATGATTTCTAAATGGACATCTTTGCATAGGCGGAGACGGTGATATAAATGCAACACACCCTTTGATAATATTAGTCTGCATTGAATATATTAGAGTCTAAAAGCTCATCTAAATAAAAATATTTATTCGTATTTATAATATTGTATTATTTTAGTGAATTCAATAGATTTTAAGTGCGTTTTAAAGTGTATTTTTTTTTTTAAGATTTATTATTCATATTTTTTTAGAGGATTTTACTTTTTAGTGAATTAAATTCACATCACTAAAAATTGTAAATTAAAAATATTTAATTCCTACTTTGAAAATATAGTTTGAGCATTTCAAAAAAATTCTAGAGTTTTTACATTTTAATTCTAACACGAATAATAGTGGAGTTATATATTTTTTTTCGAGGTTATATCAAGTTGTTGGTATATATTAATGTTTATCCATACACACATTCTACTATAGTAGTGCGAAAGGAGTTGTGGTGTGAAAGTGTCCACAAGTTTATAGGTATGTATAATAATTAATAGTGAAGGGTACCTGTAAATCTTTCAATTTGACTGGCTACCTATTAATTTCCTTAGATGTTTGTGATTTCCAAAAAGAATCCGTAAATTAATTAGATTTTTTCACTATTTTCCTATCGGGGTAAATTCTTTCAACTCGATGACATTAAGGGTGATAATATGTATACACAATGAAATCTCCACTAACGGTGACACCTCTAAATAGCGGACAACATTTCAGTGACCGAAAGTGTATTTAGAGGTTTCACTGTAAAATCATTTAAACTACGTCTCGTTCTTTATATCATCTTTTCACAGTGGTTACATGGAAACCGAACAAGATAAAAAGAAGTACTACATGCTGAGCGTATTCCTGGGCGACGTGTTGGGTTCGCCAGAGTTCTGTTCGAGGATCGTGCGGAAAATCAAACGGTGCGACGTCAAACATATCTACCGCCACTGACGCTGCTAATGATATAATATAATTGTGTTATCTTTCAAAAATTTTATTTATTCAACATAATAATGATATGTTAATCATAAATAATAATATAAGACTACGTGCTGTATTATTATTATTATTATTATTGTCATCATCGTATAATGTCATCGTCGCATTCGTTTAAAATGTTATCTTATTTTTTTTACAACCAAATCTGAAATATTATATATTATTATTGTACTAGCACCATTGTCCTAATGTGTAAATAATCAAAATGTTTATATATAAATTTATTTAGATATAATTAATAAAATATATTATATATATATATATATTATAATGAAATGTGAATCGACGTAATCATGTTTGCATTTTACTTGTATCTACTTTTCGGGTTGAGCTCCAAAAATTCGACACGAAAGAAACCGTTGTAATTAATTATTTAGGTGTATTATTGTAACTACGATCAAAACAAAATATTGATAACAATTGCGACACGGGTATTGCAATATTATACAATATCTTCATAATCGAAACAAGTAATTCATAATGATACTATCTCAACGCGACGACGATGCGAACGACACATAAATACTCGAAAAACATAATTGACCTGAAGAGTTAATTTTTAACTATAGACGCTTCCAATGAACAATTTCGCCACACGTATAAAATAAATACGATAAAAGCCGATCGGTTGAGAATGTGCGTTTTATATAATATTACAATAAAACTCTCGTTTTTGCGGTTTACTTTTATTATAATATACTTATTGACTCAGTAGTGGATTATAATCGTAAAAAAAGCCAGTGCTCCCGTCTACAGGTACTAACAGACGAACGTTACTTCCAAAACGTCGAGCATCAGAAGATCGCGAAGTCTTTATACTCCTGCACGATTTTCTGTATATAATATACGAAACGGAATTTTTCGTACGATAAACTATTACGAAACCCTCAGACCGTGTCTTATATTGTTCGACCCTAACGCGGACGGAGAAAAAGACATTCAATAGATGATCATCGTTGGCTCGTAAAGGCAAAATCAACGCGTACTTACATTATAATCATCATTATTACAGTTGTGTTGCTGGCTCGAACGGACGTAGTGATATTATTATACGACTATAATCAGCTGCAATCGGATTTGGGAAGTTTTTTTTTATATTTTGAGAGCATTCCCGAAAATTATTTTCATTAGAACTGTGGGGGGGGGGGGGAAGTAAATTCTTTTTCCAAAATATTTCGTAACATAGTACGTTATTGTTTTCATAATTTGTGTTTCACAAAGTCGTAGGTGTTGAGCACATAATGAGATAGCCAAATTAAATTTGTTGAATTATAGAAATTATTATTGCTGTAACTATACCACATATCAGCCATACGAAATATAATTTGAAAAAAGCGGGGAAACGCTCTAATGAACGGCGGATGTCCAGTGTCCCTCGTCATAAAGTAAGTCACTGTAGTTCATATGTTAAATTTGAATTCAATGATAACCTATTGCATATCTACCTACGAAAAACGATTGTGAGAGAAGACGGTCTGTCGTTTTTTATTACTATGGGTAAGTGTGTTTTGTAATATATTTATATTATTATTCAAGTATTTTATTTCACTATATTAGTAATTCGATAGACGTTTAAACGGTATAAATAGTCTTTAAATAAATCTATTTTTTTGGAAATGTCATTGCGTGGACCTAGTAAAGTAAAAAAAGACGGCAAACGTTTTTGCTTACTGGGGTAACCAAACAATTATTTTAATAATTATAATAAAATTGTAACAAATGTTCGTATTTGATTTTAGTTTTTCCTGATTGTTTTAAAAACTACTGAAAATGTTCAGTTTCACCTCCCAAAAGTATCAATTGTGGCTACAAGCAGAGAATTTTTTTCTACTATAAAAAGGGCTCTAGACACAAAAATAAAAACACACATCATATTATTGTACATTCAATACATTTATCGCTACGCAATTTTGATTTAACATATAAAAACTATGTAAATCATTATTGTTCAGAAGTATTTATTTTAATGGCTCATAACTTATGAGTCATAATAAGTATAGTCGTCGTTTTACTGACAATCGATTGGCATAGGTAACCTAACCTACTTACTCGCATAATGTTGAAATATTATTCATTTGAGAATTTACGGTCGGGGCTTTGCATACCGCACATGCCGAGTTCAATAATTTCAACCGATTGTTATTTTTTTCAAGAGTCGCCTCTCCACCTCTATTTTATTTTTCCGATTTTGAGTATCGAATAGACAATATTTTACGATACAGTACGTACCTCCGTGCATGTGTGACTGTGTTGTAACTATCGTCGACGATGTCATCGCGATTTATCACATGTCATTTCATATAATCGTACACGACGATAACGATCGCTACGATCTATTATAAATTATAATAATATACAAAACCGACACCGCACGTGCTCACGAGTGCGTGATTTACCGAAACAAACTCGAAAAAAAAACATTATAATACATCATATCGTTAATAATAATTGTCATCATTATCGTATTATAATACACTGTATCGGAAATATTATTGAGTGTACTATCATAATAATATTATACCTAACAGTATAACGTCGACGTTCGCCCGGTGCTGGTGTCAGAGTGTCGGCGGCTGCGAGATTTATAGAAACAAATACAAAACGTGCATTATTATATTATTATATTGTTGTGCTATATATTATTAGATCAAAGAATCCGGACGTCGAGATAAATAAATTATTAAGTATATTAAAATATACTTAAAAGTTACGGGCGATTAACGGCGAAAAAAAAAACTCTAAGAAAACAATAATAATAATAATCGTAACCCCCAAAAACGTGGTACGAGCGAGCACAATAATAATATATTATACGTTATGGCGTATGTGTTTTGGTTATTTAGGATGTACCATTATTATGACCCGACACGTCGGAACAGTTTCTGAGCCGACCTCTCGACTGAACGTTATGACCGACACCAGTTTAATATTCACTTGACGACCGCGCCATGCATCCTCACGATTTATAAATTATTATCGACCCGTACAACTATAATAGTATAGCATGTATTGCGTACAATATGAGTAGAACGGTTAATTGACAGATTTCGAATCGCTGAAAGCGCTCGGAAGTATAATTTCTTAAATTAATTCCCTTAAACAATATTTTTATTTAATATATAATATAAGTACTATCAAAGATGTTTATCAAATTCACTACCCAGTTAAAGAGTTTATTTTTTTGACTTTTTTAATTAACTAGTTAAATTATAACGATTATCCGCTGTAACGACTTCGCTTTTCCCTGCGATTGATTTAGAAACATTGATTCAAATTGATTACACGTCATATTCATTACACAGCTGAAGCTTAAAACAAATGCGTTTCTATTTTTATTTTTTATTCACCTTTATATACCAATGATACTCAACAAAAATAAACAAATAAAACTGACATTCCTTAAATGGCTTATAATATTAGTTAAGAATTTATTTGACACAATCCTTTAGTTGCATATGTTCGGCAAGGTTCCGGACAATCATCGGGTCGTAATTTGTAATAGTAGTTATTATGTTATATAAAAATAAAAATCTATGGTTGAGACTTATAAAAGTTACTCAACTGATTTTGACGATTCGATGACGGTTTATATAGATAATAGATCGAATCCGTTATTTTAGGGTTGATAACCGACCGATGTTGATAATGTTAAAACCATAACCGCGAATTTATTTATTTCTACCTGACACTATGGTTCTTCGTGTAAGAAAAAATGGTTACACGATATATTATCATTTACTATAGGTACGCCGCCGCAAGTGGATTGCCCATCTCGGTTCAGTTTTTCCCCGGCTAACGCCGAGGGCAATTACACACATAGAAGTCGGCCAAATTATAAATCGATTTTGTGTTCTAAAAACGGTTTCTCGATAATTTTCTCGTCGCATATTAATTACACACACACACACACACACACATATATATATATATATATATATATCGTCGTCGTCGTCGTAGGTGCACAGCAGCGCCATTATAAAATCAAAAAGCCTATCCGCGCCGCCTCGGGGCCCGTCACGCGCGGTTCTTATCTAATTATATAATTTATTTATAATATAATTCGCATGACCTTTTCGCGTGCCGCCAGCAGTTGATAGGGAGTATGGAGGGGAGGAGTGGGGAGGGACACGGCAAATCCCATTACGGGATTGTCGCCGCGGCGAAGGATAGGAAAATATGTTATGCGGAAGGGCGGCAAGAGAGGAGAGTTATAATCGCGGGAATGATTAATCGCGGTGTCTGCGGTTGTGTGCATAGGTAAACCGGGAAACCGGAAACGGCGCGAGTGTATGCGCACACTGGCGTAAGACGCGCGGCAGAGCAGCGACGACGACGACGACGACGACGACGGTGGAAGGGGGAAGGGAAATTAATTAAGTCTTTGTCTGTCCAAAAAATACACCGCGTACAATCCGCCACCGCCGCCGCCGCCGCCGGTGGATAATTTTCTCGTCGACCGATGATTAATGCGTTTACTCGCTCGTTTGACAATGAGCACATACACTGGAGGGCGCACGCGTACGTATAATAATAATAATATAACCTCTTGACAGTTAATTTCGGTTGACGAACGCTCTGCAGCGGCGTGCGTAGGTCTCCCGAACGAAATTTCGAATATAGCAATTAGCTTTTGCGCGTCACCAACCCCCCCGAGGGAAGGGGGGGGGAGCTGTACTGCAGTCGCGTCGTCGTTAACGTTCAGCCTCTTTTTTTCTCTCCTCTCTATCCCTCTCTTCCCCTTCGAATATCAATGCATATAGGTGCCACATCACGCGACACTTGTACCTATAGATAATAATACATATTATCATGTTCACACATACGTACAAATGATTAA
>JACXSJ010002109.1:11525-56606 GCA_014851325.1 Pentalonia nigronervosa | reverse complement strand
ATTTATTGATCATGAAATATCATATAATACAATCAGTTTAACGCTTATTTAGACATTAAATATATCCAACCGATACAAATCATCCATTCCCCATTGTAGTATAATATTATACATTTTTTCAATAATATTTATTTGTAATGTACTTAATGAGTTTCTGTAACCTCTACCCACGACAAAATAACAATGTGCCAAGTTATAAATCGAATATTATTTGGCAAAATATCTACAACATATACGACATACATAGGCATGTCGAATAATATACCTAATGGAATTATGAATAAATATAAATTATTTAAACAATATGGTTGCGTAAAAGTCTGTCCATAAAAATTCTAATATTTGACCTAATTTATTTTAGTTTATTCTATAATATTGTACTTTGAACTTCGAATTTCATCTCATATGATATGATTAACCAAATATATAGTTTACACTTGTTTAACTCAGTAGAATAACCATTTTTCTTTTTGGAGTTTAAAATTCAATACAAACATATTGGACTATATATATAACCTAAAACATAAATAATAGTTATACATTACAATATAATTAATCATTTTAATATGCATTATCTATTACAATTTACATTACTAATTATTCAATAAAGTGCTTAAAGTGGAATTTTTGGTTGGTCCCATGCGATTCCGACTTTAACAGATTTTACTGTATGTACGTTCAATTTTAACACTAATTGTTGAAACATTTTATCTTTTTTCATACAAAATGTACGTACATATCATTTTTTTGTTAATATAATTTTTGCAATAAGCTAAAAAATATTTGCTTATTGTGTGTTAATTCTATTTAAAAAAAATAAGACATTAAACAACAATTAATTAACTTTTTTTAAAATATTTTTGAGACAGAAAAATACAATATTATGTACCCAATAAATGAACTACGTTTAAACTCACGTTTTCGGTACAATACTTAGAAAGGTTCTATTAAAGTTTCTTAGTTGAAAAATACAGCTATATTTTCAAAACAATAACACTATAAACTATTATTATATTCTTCACATTGAAACATATGTTGATACTTTAAAAAGTAAAACAAATGGCAATCTGTTATTCTTAAATTTCTACGTCCCAATAAAAAAGGTTGCTCTTAATTAATGTGTGAATGATATTGAATATAATTTTAAAAAATGTTGTATCTGTACAATATTTATTATATTCCAATGTTATAATGTTTAGCCTATATGGCTATATATTATATTTACTTTATTTTAATTTTTATTTTTTTTTAATACGACTTAGTAGTTTGACCTTGCACTTTGTATTCAAATAAATGGCTTTTTAAATACAAGTAATATTCGATTCGTTTAATAATCTATTATATTATATATTATTATTAAATATGCCTGAAGAAACGTAAATAAGTTTGTTAATTATTGACTTTACCTTATACTGTGTATATGTTTTTTTAATATAGCGAGGTTAGCGATCGCTACTATATAGTGTATAGTTATCAATATTAATAGTATGAATTCTTCTTAAGTCAACTTTTGTAATTATTATAACAACAATTGCATTTTACATTTTATTATACCGGTAATGCACGAAGACATCGATTTTTCGTAAGTAATATTGAATTCTAAATTAAACGGGTTATTTTTGGACAAATGAAAAAAAAATTTTGTTTATATGTTAGTGTATTACAAATGAGTAAATTTTTCAGTATTTCTGGAAATTTCAAGAAACCTATAAGTATAATATTTTAGTCTTAAGTTAAAGCAATTAAAAATATAAAACGATTTTAAGAGAAATAACAATAAATAACATTTTTTTAATGATTGTTTTCTATAATAATGTATAGATAATCGATTAAGTATGTAGGTTACATAATTTATATAAAATATTTCGATAACTTAAAATTTGAATATGTAATAATATAATATTTATTATTCTTGTAATTTATTATCTGACTTTTACTTTAACTGTTAACTGTGTTCAGTGTGCATTCGTAGGAAACGAACATCACAGGACATTGAACTTTTTATTTTTAATTAAATAAAATAAACATATTAAAAAATTATTACGTATTTTTTAAGTTTTCCGGGGATGAATCATTTTTGACACCGCCTATATTTAAGGAGAGGCTGCTATTTGTTTTCATAAACACACTGGCGCGTACAACCGTAGAGACTCTATCACGTGATTAAATATTCACGCAAATTGTATGTTGACCTATTTCGTATAACAGCTGAAATAAAAAAATGTTCCAGAAAAAATTAAGCCAAAGAAGTCTAGCCTGACTTTAAACGCGATTAATGCGAACCGCAAAACAACAATGCGGCATGTTTATATAATATATTATATTATTTATACGATTCGTAAATCGTCAAATTGTGGCAAATACAATCACAAATATTTTCAGTTTTGATTTTATTTCGAGTGTTCCGATAAACCAAAATGATTACTCATCATACATATAATGGCTTAATATTTTTGTCGTATTTAAATTTATCGGTCACACGTCGTCGTCCAGTCGCCACTATCATCAACGTTTCCGCTCTGAAACGGAACAAAGCGGATGGTGGACTCTTATCACGCGCACACCATTCAAATAATATTGATTTACAAATATTTAACACACACATATTTTATTAGTATTTGCATTTCATTCCGGGGGACAATAATGGGAACGAGCTCGTTTATTCCGAGATAAAACGTTTTAGTTGCTCACAATCCGTTCCGAAATATTGTCATCGGACGTCCGATAGGATATAATATAATATTATTACAGTGACATAATGTGGTCGAAAACCGTCACTTTTACTGCTTGTTTGTTGCTGCTGGCCGTCGCAGATTTCCAATTAGTGTTCGCTGCCCAAGATGCTACGTGAGTATTGATTCCGGTGCATTATTCCAAAATTTTCAATCGATAAAATCTTAACGAATATAATATATATATATATATTAAAACGTCGGCGGAAAGGTCAAAAGTATATGAACCACACCTCACACCTGCACCAACGAAATATGGATTTTAACCGATACAACTGATATAAATACACATTTTTCCCAAGTAACGTAACCCTCAAATCATTTTTTGGTTAAAAATTTTACACAAATCATTTTTAACAGAAATAAATTGTTTCTGAAAAAATTAATTTTTGTGTCCCTTACGACCCTTTTGCCGTCGATAGTATCTATAAATAAATCGTAAATTATATCAATATATATATAGGCACGAAGATATCAGAACGGCAATATATTCATTCGCGCACTCGTTGCGCGATAACGTGGATAAATTGGAGCGGCACGAACGGCGCGAGAAACAATCGGGTGAACAAATTCAAAATACGCTGTTGACAATCGTGAATAAACAAAGGGAGCAGTACGTAGAAGAAAAGGAACTTGAGACAGCCATCAAAGGATTGGAAGAGAGTATGAACGCATTGACGAGAGCAGAAACAGAGGAGGTAAGAAACTATAACAAGAATTGCGTATTACACCTTAATTATTCTCTATCAATGCGTTATTCTGCGCATCGATATTATTGATATTTTTTACCGTTAAAAATTACGACAGAACCGTTGAGCTTAGAATAAGTCTTAGTGATATTTTTCGGCCAAAAATTTAAATATTATAATTCAATTTTTATACCAAAAACAGTTAAAAGCTCTGCCTAAATACAATTTTTTAACAAAACGCAAATGGCAAATGTAGTTATATATATTAAATATAGTTATAAGATGACTAATCATACGATATCTATGTAATTATAAATTCCGAAATCGGGGTCCTCATTATGAAGACTCACGTGAGAATAATAAATAAATCAGATAATAGTAAATCGTTTTAAATAAAAACTGTATGATGAAATCAAAATTAAAAACATTATAAATTTAATTTGTATTATTTTAAGTCTTTTTTTAAGAAAAATAAAATGTGGGAAAGTGTTTTCCTTTGAGGAGCACTTTGTTAGAAAATTACAAACCATAACCTCGAAATTTCTTTATTTCGAATCGACACGTTATTTTAATAGAAAACCCTAAGCAAAATATGATTCGATGTTAAAAATGTTTATACATTTTGAAATATTAATTAAAATTGATTCGTTGTGTTGACAAATTTCAATTTTATTTTCAGACTGCCGATAAAGCCAGCACAAAACTTATGTTAGAGAACTTGGATAAGCGCATCGTTTCCGAGGAGGCCGAGGTTAAGTCTATGTTAAAAGCAGAACAAAAGTCTACAAACCAACTGTACCAGTCGTTCGACAACAAGCTGACCACTATGTTTGAACAAATAAGTGCGTTACAATCCCGATTCGATTCTCTGGAACAGGTTCCCAAATCAAACGTGACGAACGACGTCATCTTTGAATTGCTAAACAAAATTATCGACCAAAGCTCCCAGAACGGCGACAAGATGTCGGAGCCCGCGAACGCCACGTCTCAGCTGGTGCAGGAAACCAGGCACGTGGTCATGGAGGCGGTCAAGTCTTTGTCAAACCGGTTAGATGATGGCGAGCGGAAGCGCGTGGCGTCGGACGCTAAGTTGACGGAAGTGGCTGAAGCGGCCGCCGCATTCCACAACGACGTGCAGAACAGCTTCCGACTGATGTTGAACGAGGTGAAGACATTACCGGACGTGGAGAAAGTGCTGATGCAGACGGCGGACAACGTGTTGGACACGAAACGGAGGATCGAGTACGGTACGCACCAGATACTGATGGAAGTGACCGCTGTGATCAACGACCGGTCGAGGGAGCTGAATGACTCGGTGAACGCAGGCCTGGAACTGGCGGTGAAGACCGTGCTAGACGCGCAGTCCGTGGGCATGGCCAACCTGAGCGTCAAGATCGAAACGGAAATCAGTCAGGTGTGGAGGCAGATCGGCATCATGTACCAGACGCTCACGGACTCGGCGTCCACGCTGGCCATACTCCAGCGGCAAACGGATGTGTTCGTCAACAGCACAGCCACGTCGGTGGACGGCATGAACGGCAAGGTGTCGGCGATCGCCGGTCGCATGACTGAGGTGGACGAGAACCTCAATTACCTGCTTGGACGGCTGTCGCTGGTCACGCAGGAGTTCAAGGAGATCAAAGTCGGACTGGGCGAAGCGCTGGAGAGCATCAGAGTCGGACTGCAGGCGGTGCAAGGCAACAAGGCGACAGTGGACCTGGGGCCCGGGCCGAACCCCATCGACGAAGAACCCTTGTCAGAAAATATCAACCAGAACACACTGTCGAAAACCGTTTACACGGTGACCTAGATCGATCGCAATTATTATTATTATTATAACATTATAATTATTTCATTTTCATTTTTTTTTTTTTTTTAAACAATGCTTTTGGTACGTCCAGCAACAATAATTATTACAATGTCATTGAAACGATGGAAAAACCTTTAAAATGTTACAACATTTATTTATAACAAAAAGATTTAAGTACCTATATATAAAATATTATTATACTTACTTCATATGTTTTGATGGTCTGGAGTTGACGAATAAAAATTATAGGTACCTAATTTAGTTAGTTAGTTTAAGATTATCGTAAATTGTAATGATTTGTTGTTAAGCTATAAGGATATGGCGAAGGCCAAATAAATATAAGTATTAATAATACACCGAAAAATGGAAAAAAATCTACTAAAAATTATACTAGGCCTACCTACTATAATATGTAATAATGATATAATTTTTATAGAATGAACCATTTTTACTAATTATAAAAGTTAGGTAGCTTTAATAATTTTTTTGTACAAATTAGAAATTTAATTTTCAAGCTTCGAAATTTATACATATAATGTATTGCAAAAAATACAATTTAAAATGTAACAAAATTAAGATCTAGTTACAAATTTTAAATTATTATAATAATTATATTTAATATAATAATGTATAATAATATAAAGCAATGTTGAATTCATCTGAGTTTCCTACATGTTTAAATTGGTCGTGATAATTTTAATTGTTATTCAAGTTTGAATCGATAAATATTTTCACGATTTATTTTATTGTAATATTTTTTTAAAAAATAAGTGTATTAAAATGTATTAAACACTATATCATTAGAACAAATTTAGTGTACCTACTTATACGGTGTCATAACACAAACTAGAAACAATTACAGTTCCGTTAAAATAAATACACCTGGGGGGCACCTTAAATAAAATACATCATATATTAGTATTTAGTACACAAATTCAAACATATACCTATAAACATTAAAATATGTTTTTTTGTAAATTGAATCATTATATTTAAAAAACAATTAGATATGTTAAGCTTTCAAACAAATGATTAGAACTCATTTAAATAAAAATAATAGGTTACAGAATAAATTATTATACTTTTATTTCAAAATATATATTATTACATATAAATAATATTTTTGAATTATAAGATATATGTATAGTTTCATTTTGTAGTATAGGTACATTAGTACGTAATGATTATGCCATCGCCATATTAATATTTTAATTTGATTTATATTTTTTGATTGCCAATTGATTATACTGACATATTGATACTTGATGATTGAAGAATTAAGATTTATATTTATAAGTTTTTATAAATTAATTAGGTAGTATATTATTATTATCATATCAAAGGTAATAACTTTTAAAAACATCAATTATGTTTTTTTTTGCTTAAATAATTAAATATTACATGTAGATACTTAATTATAGTTATCTACCTAGGTATTTATTAGGTAGCTATCTACTTATTAGGTAGATAATCTAATAACGACACCATAATAGATTACAGAAATGTGAAAACTAATGAATAGTAAATTAACTTGTAATTTAAATATCTAAAATGACATACACACCCATACATTTATATAATAAACAATTATCATAAATATCGTTATATGCTATATAGGTACTTTATAACTGTTGTATAATTGATTTATACATTTTTTAAACAAGAACGTCCATTTTATCAAGCACTCGATAAATAATGATTTTTGAAACACAATAAATAAAAACCGAATAGAATACGTCAGGTCTAGACTTCGTCCTGCTTCACAGACAAAAAAATATTCTGGGACTTCCACTCGTTATCATTTCTTTGTACCGTTTAATTGGATTCATATAAATTGAAGATTAAATCCATAAGCCTTACCCGTCATTTATTCTCCATTGTTACAGTAATATTATACATATTTAATATAATAATAAATAAACAAATAAGGTCTGCAATAAGCACAGTAAATACAAAATATTTGTAAAAAAAAAAAAAATTTTTATATTAGGTAGTCTCTTCATGATGTTTATCAACGTGTATAATTGTATAATAGTTCACTTGACATCAAGTGCTAAATATTAAGATTTAAATAATAAATACTAACGTCAACGTATATACAATATGTTCAAAAAGAAAAATTGTAGGAAATCTGTACATTAATTCACAGTGATTGTTATAATATATTGTTTGATCCAACGACTTATTATTCGTTAAATCATTAAGAACTTGAAGAATTTTTCAACGGTTTCATCGCTTCCGATTCGTTTATTGTAACACCGTTTGATTCATCTGTGCTGGGTCCTGAATTCCACGATAATGTTTTTGCTGTTCCGAATATTAAAAATATCATAGCGCCACACATGTACGTCGCAGCCAAAATCCAAAATACAATACACCATTGCCCAAATGTTTGCTGCAAGTATATGTAAAATTATACGTATAACGTTATATTGATAGGTATGAAATGTTAAATTTTAATTATGTAGTGTTATACTAACATTGTTATTCGTTATTTTCCCAACTAAATACGACGACAAGGATCCTCCAAACGAAGACAATGTATTTGCCATTCCAAATATTGTGCCTGGAATATAATCATTTCATATTCAAATTGTTTTACATAATAATCGTTATAAAAGCCGTTAGAGTAAATAGTTAATATTGTATACCAGAGAAATTTGGGGCTATGTCCAAACCATTTCCCAGATAACCACCCGTCACTGCTCCGTTCATCGTCAATGCAATGGTGAATATCATTACCGACCACACTTGGTTATCTCCGAAATACACTTGTAGGATCATCAAAATACCTGGCGTAAATACACCTATAAATTAAAATTTTAAGTTTTTAACATCATTTCAAAACACAATAAAATTATAACAAAACCGTGTGCAGGATTCTAGAGGAAAATCGTTTAAAGAAAAATTACCAATAAAAGTGAAGATTTTTCTAGTCGTTGTTTTGGATATTTTTTCGGAATTCAGAAGACGATCAGCAATTATTCCAGCTAACAACGCCATCAAATATTTACCCAAATAAGGAAGGCTAGATAGAAACCCATTCTAAAATTATAATAACGATAAATGTATTATTTTATTCTAAACTTTAATAATGTCACAAATTAAAAATAAACATGAAGCATAAAACATAATTTTTATACTTAATCGTATATATACCGATTTAATGTCAAAATGAAGTAAATACTTCATATAAGTAGGTAATTGATTGACAATAGTGAAGTAACCAAAGACACTAGCTCCGTGAGTAATAACTATGGCCCATACAGGTAATGACGTAAGTATTTGTATCCATGGCAGTTTTTTTGGCTGTAAATAAAAACGAAAATATAAATAAAATCGTATAAAGTACATTTTTATTTTAAACGAGTTTAAGTGGTTTTAATCAAAAATTGAGCTTAGGTATATGTTATACAGCATATTATTCTATCTGTTCTAATTAATTTTATAACACAAGTATAATCTGTGTTTTTCAAATTAAATGCATTCTATGGTCTATAAAATAAAATTGATTAATCATAAATTAATATATGTGATTTCGTATGTAAATCTAATTGTATTAATATAATTTTAAAATTCGAAGTATCATTATATTATAATGTTATTAAACGCATTTTTTTTACTTTTTTTTTAATATTTAATATTGATCAACGTGTCAAATCATTGATTTTATATTGTTGCATGCACTAGGAGAAATATTAGTTATGGCTCATAATTACCTTTGTGCCAGGTTTGCTTTGCTTGGCGATTTCTGATTCAATATAATGTTTTTCGTATTCTGTAATTCTAGGATGATCGGCAGGTGTCTCAAAAACTAAATTAAACCATAACACTGACCATACAAGACCTACTAGTCCCGTAATATAGAATGCCGATTCCCATCCCCATGCAGAAATTAGTATACCACAAACTGGTAATGTAATAGCTGCACCTAAAGTAGAAGCTAAAAATTCCAATACAATTACGAATTAGAACATTTTTACAAATAATTCAATAACTAGCTTAAGTATAGTTTAAAATAAATTTAAATGGAAATTTTTTTGTATCAATTGAGTTATTATTTTAGTAATATTATTAATGTTTGATTTATATCAAATTTATACCCATTAATGATAACTATAGAATTCAAATTGTTTTTATGAACTACAGTGTTAATTTTATACAAATTTAATAAATTGATGAAAAAATATTATTTATATCAAATAATTAGAAACAAGGTCTAATAATTCTATAGTTAAATCGTGCATAATTTTGTAAATCAACTGCATACCAAATAATTAAAATATTTCCATTTTACACACTACAATATTTTCTTAATATGCGCATTGCGTAACTACATATTGCTTGTATAAATAAACATGGTATAATAACTAATGGCTAATATCTATTTATTTTTTAAATAATCGTTTTACATAATATTATTTTTATTTCATTTTTAGGTTTGATGTATAAAATTTAAAAATGCTTCCCACGTTAATATAATAGCTTTAAAACGAATTTGAATTAATGAAGAAACGAGACAGTGTAATTGATAAATTAATTTTAGTGTCAGCATATTAAGCTAATTTTTTCTACATACTATTCTGAGTGCATCATAATTAATTGTCAAGAACTCAATTTTTTTATGCCAGTTAAATTAATTAATAAACCTTGTTCCTTTTCATATACGTAACAATGAGTAGTACATTATAAGAATTGCTACTAATTTTGTTCTATAGTTAAAAATGAAGAGTCAAGAAGTATAAATTATAAATAATCATTAATAAAAAATAGTTTTAAAAATTGGTAATTTAAAGTAAAATGCCATAATACCCATCATGTTAGACATGAACTTGCTGCGTTCATTTGGTGGAATCCAATTGGCAGCAAGTGGTAATATAGCCGGCCATGTTACTCCCTGAAATACGAAAAACAGGTATTGTTATTATAATCTCATTATAATATTACGAGTACAATTTGGTAATTTATTGAAAACTGCAACAACTTTGCATTGATAAAAGTTTTAATAAGTTGTAGAATTGCATTTGGGAACTCTAATACAATTTTCCCTTCTTCCTTTAGGAATAATACTTAAAAACTCATTTAGATAGATGTATTAAGTATCTACTATTTTTTATAATCTGTAATAGTTCGTTTTTTATTTTACAAATTTATATGTTTTTAATAACATATCTATTATATATATGTTAATATAGATTAACTATAATAGTTAATATAGTTAATACAGATTTTTAACCAATTATCTGAATATATCAAGTATTCAAATAAATTGTTTCCTACGAGTACTTAATTTGTGCAGTACGCCTAAAATTAGAACAATTTGTTTCATAGATACACATATTAATAATACCAATGTATCATTCTACTTTTTATATATTTTTTTATTGTATTTATTATATTAAACACTACTCACTAAAGTAAATCCTAAGAACACTCGGCAAATTATAAGGCAATATATGCTGATTTTTGCGGCCATAGGTGTCAATAAGGTAACCATTGATGCTAGCAGCATAGAGTAGCCGAATACTGGACGAGCTCCAATCATTTCGGCCAAACGACCACCTGGCAATTCTGTAAGAACATAGCCCCAAAAGAAACTGCCTAATATCATATTTTGTTCATACTCAGACCAATTAAACTTCACAACACCAGGTGGACTAGAATGTGTCCAACTCACGGTAGTCTGAAAAAAAACATCAATTACTTATATTGATAATAAATATTAAAATCAAAAATATAGTGATTTTACCACTTAATATACCACTTAATTTTAACCTTAATATACCTAATAGTTTTTTTAATTTTTACTAGAATTGTTTATAATATAAAATCACTTTCCGATAATTTAAATGTAAAAAAAAAAAATAGAATCATCTTCTTCATAATAAATTATTAATTTATCAATTTTAAATTAAAATCTATTTTTTTAACTGGATTTCGTAAATTTGTAATTTAATTAGTGCCATGCATGATGCATCAGTAGCAGTTTCGGTCATGGCCATCTATTATTCCAATAGAGGCGTATAGTTAAACACTGTAGAGGGGCTGTGGAAAGTCTAAGCAATTATTAGACTCGTGAGGGATTCTTTTTCACGCCCTTTTACTTTTTTTTTATTATGCTTACTCACAACTAGTAATTACTAAAAATTATTATTTGCCACATTTCAATACTATTTATATTAATATAACCTAACCACCATAATATGTAATATTCCAAGAAATATTATAAGTACTTTGAATTTGTTTTTATTGTTTTTTTCTTAAATACCTAGTCAAATGATTCATTTATCAATACCCAAATTTTAAATAAAAAATAATAATTTGTTACAAGTATATGTATATTAATTTTTTATATATTATTTTATACAGAACTATATTTATTACGCGTGATTAATTTTACTTGTAACATTTATAAATGCATTTTTAATATTTAATTTAATGAATTTATACAATTTATTGATAACTATAAATTATTATAAATTCACCCAAAAATAATAAATTATTAATAATAATTTTTTTGAATAAAAAAATTCATTCTTTTAATAATAATTAAATACTTATTAAAAATGTATGGCTTCTGCTATTTTCTATAAATAATTTATGAGTTCATAATGAAATATAACTGATAATTTCTTATACTACTTAATCATATTTAATATATTCAAATTTATATTAATAGAATGATATACACATTTGAATAAAAAATGATAAAAACAGGTGACTTTATGAAACGCGTGTATTAAACTATGATTAAACATTTTAATTTTATTTTATTTTTTTACTCCATTTCTATTGAAATTTTATTTTATTTTAGATCATTTTGATTAATAAAAAATAATATTTTAATTGTAAATTTATAAAAATCAAGTATAAGGAATTAGCACATTAGTGGCATTTGCTTTCCCTTGTTTGTTTATTATAAATTATCAACGTTTCATGTTTTTAAACAAAACCGTAATGAATAACAAAAAAATGTATACATTTAATGTATCTACCTGTAATAATATTTTTATAAAATCGACAATGACATTGGTAATCCTTGCAACACATGTCAATATGTCAAGAAGGATGAATAGTTATAACGATATTTTAAAATATGATTTAGGTACTTTAGTATAATATATGTATTGACTCCATCATTCACAATTACAATTTGAGTTCATCATAATGAAATTATTTATGAAATATACATATTACATACACAATATGTTGATACATAATATAATATATAAAAGTAAGCAATGCATTCATTTAAATTTTACAATTAATTTAGAAAATCAAGCATAACATTAAATAAATAAAACATAGGTAACGGTATTTATTAAAAAAAAAAAACCTGATTTTTAAAATATATTATACAACTCACATAACATATCTTCGAGGTATCAGGTTTTATGATAATTTATAACATATATTTACACTAATAGGACCGAAAAATCTGGTTTTCAATTTCCATTTAAGAGATTATAGAGTGCAATAAAAAAAAAGTCACTTTAAGTTTCGTAAAAATGTATGCTGTTACACTTGTTAAAGTATTACAAAACCAACGAAATTAATGGCACATGCTAAATTATAAATTATGTACCTATTCTGTATTATTTATAATAAGAAGTTTAAATTTGTAAGTTAGAAATTCATTTTGATTGTTTTTTAGTTTTGTAATATATATAAAAATAAAATGTGATTTAATGCAAATGTATCAATAAATATTTCATTTTTATGCAATTACTTACAGTTGAAAGTAACCACAATTTTAAAATTTAAATAAATTGCACAAAATATGTACAATAACAAATAATTTACCTAGTACTTATATAAAAGTTGACATTATCAGTACAAAATATGATAGTCACATAAATTGTATTAAATTGTATTTGTTATACTAGCAGTAACAAAACTAATGAAAACACTGTAAAGAAAGCATGTAAGATGAAAATAGTAAAATACATAATTTTTTTTTATCATTTTAATAGTAAAGCTTAATAACTAAAGTTGTAAAAAAGTAATGTATATATATCGATAAAATTGACCAAACAAGAACAATAAAAAAATCGTATTTTTAAATTTACAAAAATGTATTAATGAAATTATAAAAAATAAATAAATATTACTTCAGAATTTTTATATACAATTTGAAAACGTTTAGCGTATCATTATAATAGACAATAGTTTTCAAGGTTGTAAAATGTAAAATTAAATATACAAATACGAAAATTAATTGTTCCATTGGATATTAGTATATTTCAGCCTATATAGAATGTCTATACCAACATAATATAATTTATCATTAGGTAATAATTTGAAAATTAATGTACTATGTAAAGTAATTATTATAAAAAAATTATAGTCTACAGATGTAATTTATACTGATACCAAAACATCGAATGGCGTCATAATATTACAATCGAAAAAAACCCGAACAAATCAGTTATAGGTATTATGGTTATTAAATAACATAAAGTATATCGTGATCTGATGCCCTAAATTATTATCGATAAATTATAAGCTGTTTTCACTACCTCAGGGCTCTTAATCTAGTAATTAGAAAACGTAATAAATTTTTATTAGCCGCAAATAATTATATCAATCATTCAATGTTAAACAGTTAAATATGTATAAATCAAAAAAATCAAAATACAACTCATTTTATATTTTATTATTTGCCATCTATTGCAATCAATAGAGATTATAAATCCAGAGATATACAATTTACCTATCTGCTTACAAAGTATGAACAAGTATGAACATAAAGTGTCATTGGAGTTAATTTATAACAGTACAATATTGTACGAATTCGTACATCATCGGTTAATTATTAGATTCTAATCTATATTATTATTTATTACACAGCATTCACTTATTGCTATTATTTTGTAATCTGTGATTTATTTATACCATAATATAACATCATATACCTTTATTTATTATTAGATATGACTATAAAATAAACCAAGACTAAAATTTAAATTATTTACTAAATACCTACTGAGTAGTATACAGAAGAAATTAATTTAAGAAAAAAATATTTTAAACATTCATCAACTATTCAAATTGTTTCCATCAGTCAATTCATTCAAAACATAAATTCTAATAATTTAATACTTATAATAATATGTTATGTATTCTTATATAAGGAATGTGTTTTTGATTCTGAGCAGAGCGGTTTATTTATTGATTTTACAGTGATGATGTGATATGTTTTTATTATTTATTTGTTTATACAATAAAATAAATAAATTATCATTATCTGACATGATAAGATATAAAAAACATTTAAGTTCTTTTTGGTATTTTCGACTTTTTTGTATAGTTTTTTTATTAAATTTATTTTTAAATGTCTGTTATTAGTAAGTATAATCTTGATAATTCAATACAAGGTTCCTCACAAGTTTTTTTACACTAATTAAAAAACATCAAAAACACATTGTCATAATTGTTTTTATGAACATTTGAATTTCAAATTTTGACGATATTTGTCAAAATCGTGAATTATTCAATAGATGTATAATGTGATCAGTAATTACGATTTAATAAGGTACCTACCACTAAATATTTCGACTGATAAACCTTTAATTTGATTCTGGTATTTTTTTCCTACACTATGAATTTAATATTACACTTATTTAATATTTTGAAAAATTCAAATTGTTAACATTTTTTCCACGCATGTACGGTAGAATAAAAAAATTTTTGAATTGTTCCCCTCCCCCTTATTCATTTATTACAGTGATCAATTCAATGTCGAAATACACCGACACCCACGATAAACAGCGTACCGATATCATCAATTTTCTATAAATAGGTGTAACTAGATTAATTATTTTGTTAAATTAAATAAATGACTACTGATCTTTATATTCTTAATATTATAATATTATATAACTAAATGATTCATTAAATTCAATAAGATCCGTAGTTTTATATATTGTAGAGTATGTTAATTAATCTAAATATTTAAATGTATTTTTCTTTTCGTAAGTATTTTTAAAATATTTATTTAATTTAAAAATATTTGCACACGAAAATAAAAATAATTGAATAACATGATATAATTTGATATACCTAGTAAGCATAAATGATAAAGGTACTAATTTATTTTTTTATTTACAACAAATTATTTATATTAAGCAGTCTAGAAGAAGTATTAATTTATATTTTTAATTTACCTAATTTTTTTTTTTTTTATTGATCTTAAGCCCGCAACTATGGCCATTAGCTGTTTGTAGGTTTTTTTATAGTAGGTTTTATTGTGGGTTGAGGAACGGTTGGTTATAACACGTTTTTGTATGTGTGGCAAGGATTTGTTGCTATAAACCCGGGTGGTCACCCATCTGGGAACTAGCAACACCGGCCGGTACGTACACTCAGAGCATTTCCGCGGTTGAGCGTACGACCGCGCCACACCAAGCCACACTAATTTACCTAATTATTTATGAACCAAGTCGTACTTTGATGACAATGTGTATCAACTCTTTGATTTACCTTCAAAACATACTCCAAATATTACTATAAAACGTAATTTATATCAATACTATTTAAACAATTATACATAGTTTGATTGTTTTATACTTCCTACATTGTAACAACTATCAATAGATATAATATAGTCACTTCCTGCGCCTACCTATTTTTTTATTATTTTAGTTTGATTTGGTTTTAGAATATTTTAATCTAAATTAAAACTAAATTTGGGACACCAGAATTCTAAAGTTATTTAATCTCATTTTTAATATTGAGAAATTAAAATAATGAATATTACAGCTTTATGAATCTAAAGAGGAAAAGTATCAAGTCGCTATTTTAATATAATTAGGCGAAACGCTACTTTTTATAATAAGGATATTGATGTGTGTAACTATAGCTTTAACGCTTAGAGAACAAAATCAGAGATATGAGATATCTTATAGTATTTTACTGGTAAGTTCCAAAGATCTATCCATTTTAATTACAATCTTTCTTTGAATACTGTGCGTAGTTAGTCAGTAAAATGTATTATGAATTTCACGAGAATTTCATCACTGCAAAGTGCAAAAGAAATTTTCCTATTGTTACACTTTCATCCTTGACGCAATCTAATATTATAAGAATTTTTAAGAACACGTGCTATAATCGTTAAATAATAGTTGTTTATTTAATGCTATATAAAAATTCATCATAAACGTTTGTAATTTATTTCCTGGGTATAAAATAAGTACAACTGACTATAATGAATAATTAGTTTACCAAATTCAATAACAAATCTAACATATGAGTATCTATTACATACTGATTAATTCAGTATTTAATTTTGTAGAATCAAAAACTTTAAATGATTATCTAAAAATAAATTAATCATCCATATTATTGACTTTGTTCACTTTAGGTTTTATATACGTCTTAAGTCGACAGGTTTTGGTTAACGTTATATGATTACCTACTGTTATCACTCATTTATTATATATATTTTCCAGTGGTTTATGCTTTTGAATTATTATCATAGTATATAAATTATAGATTTTAATCAAGATTTATAACATGATTCGTGAGTTATTATTTTCAAAGTTTTTTAAGACTATAATTATTGCACTAAAATGGTCAGAGTTCTAGTCAAATTTTTCAAATAGATAATCGATTTTTATAAACAACATATTATGTTGGTAATTTAATTGAATTTGCTAGAAATGTTTTTACAGGGACAACAAAAATAGAACCAGATTTTAATAATATCGTCATAGAAAAAACAATGTTTTTGCTTTGGGGCGCATCCAAAAACTTTTAGATTTCGTGCCAATGATGTAAAATAACTGACCAACAATGTGTTGTCATAAAGTAGTGAAATAAAATTCAAGGGCAGTGTTTCTCGTAATAACCGATATTTCAAAGTAGCGTTATTTAAAATTTATTAATACGAAATTAGTAATATTATACTTCACTAATAGGTAATGTAGAGTATAGACAAAACATACAATGAGGTGTACGCCTGTACATCAAATTTGTATACCCCGTGAAATGAGGGCTTGAAAAATAATATAAGATGTACTTACATTGGTATCATTTATAAGCGAAGTTGATAAATTAGAAGTTTGTTCTATTGAGACATTCTGCTTATGGTTAGGTACCATGTCTACGATGGCAATTGTGAAGTTTACTCGTAACATATAATTGACCATAAAACCAAATAAAACCATGAGATTTAATATTCTTGAACAGTTCATCGACCCTATATAAAATTAAAATTTGTCAACGCAAAATGGAGGTTTATGCGTATAAGACGTATCGTTGTAACCACTAAAAATACTTACGGGTTTGTTTGATGACCAATCCAGTCTCCACGTTGGCTGGTTCTTCTTTTTTCATTTTTCAAAAGTTATACCAACGGTTAGTGTTTAAAAAATCGACCACTTTTGTCCTATAAAAATCAAATAATCATTTATAATTACAAATTATGATATTAACATAATTATTCTATTACGTTTAAATTTATAAATTGTTATTATCAATTCAAATATAAGACAAATAATAAATATGTGAATATACAAATATACAAATACGAATTGAAGATTGATATCGTTTAATTATTTAGTTTCAATATATTTCAACATATTCATAGATAAAGCACAATTTTTGCCTAGTTTTAAATTTTAATGCATACATAAATGTATTGTTTATATCTCAAATAGTCAAATGTTAGACTTTGAATTATTTAAAATAGGCACTTGAAAAAGTTTATTATTTTTATTCTTTCACTATACACACCTAACTGTAATATAAACCACAACATCATGAATATTCGATAATAGAATAAAAACATTTTACAATTTTACATTTAATATTATACAAATAACTTAATTGTATTAATTTCAATGAAAATTATATTAGTGGTTGAAATACGTATTATTACAGTAATGGACAAATTTTATTAATAAGACATTATGAATGACCTGATATATACTATGCTATACTAAAGTTACAATTTTTATTTTTTAAAACTTAGAAACACGAAAGGACTAAACATGCAATATATTTAGCGTTTCGGTTTACATATAATCAATACAAAAAAAATTACATTAAAAAAATTAACAAAATCAATAAACAACAATTTAGTCTAAATAACCTATCAGTTCAAAAACATTTATTTTTCAACAACAATTATGTTTGTATATGACTACCCGATTAATATACTAAAAAACCTTAACATTTTGCATTATTAAATTATTAAATCGTATTTAAGAAACAAATATCTGTTTTGAATTATTTCAAAAGGGAACTTCTTGTGGATTAAAATAAAGTTTTTATTCAGAATATTTTCTTCAATGAAAAAAATAGTTTTACAATCTCAGTGTAAACTACAATATAGTATATATATAGTTATTATTACCTACACAATGTATACAATATACATATTATAATAGTCATATTATATATTCATTATTTTATAATTCAAACCATTCATCTATTGATAAAGAATCTATAAAATATAGAATCAAACTATTCCATGTAAAAGAAATATTAGTAATACGAACATCGTTTACTATTTCAAATTCATTGTTGAAAGTCGATATGTCTCGTTTGCACGAAAAAGCTAGGTCAACCAACACTATACTTATTATTTCTATAAGTGTGTTACAAAGTTAATCAATACAAATTGAATCAAATAGTATGCACCACGAAATAATAAACAAATTTAAATAAAATACATTTTCTCTGTTACTGTTATGGTGATTGGTATTAATTATATATGCCATACACTTTTTGAGATTCTGAAAAAATAAATTTAAATTAAATTTTTTTATTAATAAAATTTCTATGATGTTTATTAGTGTGGAATTTGCTCTAGTATGATTATATTTTAATTTATTGAAGCCACAAATGATCGATAGCTGCGTTCAACATAAAAAAGTAATTATAGTACAAAAGTTCTTACAATTTACAATTCGAAAAGAAAATCTACACAAATCACAAGTTTATTAAAAAATAATCATTTATCAAAGAAGATAAAAAAAACAAATTAAATAGTTCAATGTATTTCTTTCGACCAAGTTCAAAAAATTACATTTTCATAGTATTACGCGAAAGCCGAAAAGTTATATTAATGACTTAAATTTGTATTGAAAAAATAAATAATATCATCTGTGTAACATATTGTACTTTTAAATTATGAGCAAAATATGCTTTTTTATATTTTTTTCAAAAGTCGTGTCGTTTTTACTTATTATACATATATAACCTCTCTAAAATTGGTCAGAAATCAGAAAGCCGCGAAAATAGTTTAATTATATTATATTATATACATTAAATGTTTAAAAAAATTAATATATTTAAACTAAATTTTAATGTCTACAAATGCATGTTACTAGACACTATTATGCGAAAATCTATACTGTTATGTACAACAGTATAATGCACTGTCTAGCACCATGCATAATTTGTATATATATTATAAATATTTATATTATTTATACAACTTGAGAGACAATAATTCAAAATTAAAATTATTAAAATATTTTATTTTATATAAATATAACTGTAAATCGCTCTTTAAAAAATACACCTAATTTATTAGTTATCAAATAACTAAATAATCGATAATCTTAAACAAAATCAAGAGTCAAAGTAGCACAGTCGTACCTATGTAATATATACACTAAACCAATATTACTACGTATATTATCTGTATTATATATTATTACATAGGGTTAAAAAATAATTGTACTGTTTAATATTACAACAATATTTAGATTAAAAAAAAAACTGCTGAAATCATAATTTATTCATATAGGTAGATAAGAAATTTTTTCCTTAAGTGGAAAAAGAGAAAGGAGCACTAATCGATCTCATCTCTATAAAAGAGATGGGCTTACATTTGCAAAATGTGAAGTAAATTGATTTTACAGCGAAATGAATTTCAATTTCAAATGAAAACAGAGTTTGAAAATACCTTTTAAATATTTTAGTTTATAGCTAAAAATATTATATAATACTCTCAATAGTAAACAACCTTATAATGCATATAGGTACATATACAATAATTTTATTTTTTTTAGTATACACGTACAATTTTAAATTTTATCTGTTGATTTGTAAATAAATTAATAAAAATATAATAGATAATTATTGTTATTTATTATTATTTGTAAATTAAACGCTATAGTATGTGGGCTATAGAATATATTTTTATAAATCATTATCTATACCGAACTATGAAGCAACTATGGACTATGGTAAGCTTTAACTGATAAAAGAAATAAACATAATAGAAACTGCATGATTTATATTTTGCAACGTATTATTTTACTGTGATAAATTTACTATTATAATACTTGAAAAATATTATGAACATCCGAAAATAAACATGCCAATTTTACGATTTTCATTAGAAAAACAATACTTTACCGTGTAGTTACTTATTAAAATAAATGTATATTGCTGAGTACATAAATTATATATTATAATATAAATGTCAATTGGATTAACAGTAAATGAGGAGAAAAAAAATGATAGTCGTGAAACACGACTGAGGCATAAAACATATTTGGTTGTATAGATAACTATAGTTTTGAAAGGGTGGCAATTTTAAAATATTTAGGAATTAACAATAACAATGAGAACGCCAACAGTCAGAAAGGAATAAAACTGAGATTCATTGCAGCAAAAAAATGATAGTTTGAACTAATACCCTTATTTAAGTCAAAGAATCTTTTGAGTAGGACAAAAATAACACAACAAATTAAAAAATTATGATAAGACCAATAGGCAATAGACATAATATACGCATGAGCTACAAAAAATATGAATTAAAATAAGCTACATTAGAACGAAAGATCCTTAAAAGGATATTTAAAGCGAAAAAAAAAACATCCAAAGAAAATACGAGATAGAACAAACCAAGATATAGAAAAATTGTATAAAATATTATGCCGTCCTCGAAAAATCAGTATCCAAAAAAATAGTGTCAAAAGTGCAACTTTTTACGATTTCCCGTGTATTGTTAACTAATAATATAAATATCACTTACGAACGTATATGCATTTTATTTAAGTCTAAAGAAACTTATTTTCTATTTTATGTATATCTATTAAATATGACAATTACATAATATTTAAAAATAAAATAAATGTAATATTGAAAGAAAAAGTGCCTTTAAAAAGTTCAAATACTGGTGATGTAAGGGTGCTGTAGCAGTTATATTTTTTTCTTTATGATCTGTAAGAAATAATATATAATATATCTATTTAAAAATTAAAAAAGCCAGATTTGAGAACAGTTATGCAGCATAGGTACTCGTTATTGGACAATTTTTCGCCTCATTAAAAAAAACAATTTTAGTGAATTTTCATTGTTCAATACATATTTACCTAGTTGTGTCTACATAATAAAATAAAAAACTAAGCAAAATCATAAATTATATAACACTTTGGTTTATATTATCTAAAGTATATTCGAGTAGTTTGATAAGATAAGAAACAAACATAAAATGTACATTTTAGTTTAGTTGTATAAATAGCAAAAATATAATTTATAAAATAAAGTAAGTAACTACAATTGCTTGATTTCTTAATCAAATAAACTTTTAAACCAAAAACATATACTATATTAATTCTATTTTAAAAAACATTATTTAAAATTGAAACATTTACCCTTCATATTACAATACATTTTAGTTATATGTGCAACTTACAAGGTATCTTTTATGAAATAAAAAATAATAGGCGCATTTTGTAATGTAGATTATACATTGATCAGTAAATGTTTTTGATTTTTAATTTAGTTGGACTAAAGCTAAAGCTTTTCCTTTTTGTGTAGTTTTTATTGAATTGAAATAAATGTCTGTTTAAAGTTTTAATATCAGACAAGCATCTAATGTTTAAATATTGCCTATTGTATATAGTATCAAATATTATTGTAATAGGTAGTATTTTACAACTACCTATTAATTATAATTATCCCACTAAATAATAAGGTAAAAATTTAAACATGTATCAATATAAATGTATGTATGTATTTTAGTATTTATGTACAATGTATAGTATTATAGGTAACTGCTATAAATGCCACAAAAGAAATAAATATTTAATGGCGTAATAGTATCCATTATTAATCCCAACTTTATAAAATAATAAATATATGCACAATTATTATCTACAATAACATTTAAACATTATTTTTTTTTCTAATTAATATGTATTCATTATTCGTTTATACGTGACTACAATAATTATTTATTCAGATTTATAAAAATTATAAAATAAAAACTTTGTAATAACACAACGATCGTAAATACTGTGGATAATATATATAATAATTATTATTTAATAATATGAAGGCTAATTGTTTTTATTGTAATTAATACAATTTAATAGTGTGAAGATTAACGGTAGAATCAAAACCACTGATCACCACCGAATAGGTACAGTAGTACAAATAATTTCTTCAAATTCACGAGCAAACGAAAACAGATTTATCACTATATCAATGTATATAGAGAATTCTTTAATAAATAACGTTTCAAAAATTTGTTATAGTGTTATCTATGTACAAAATTAATATGCTACAATATTAATTCCGTTTGTATATGAATTTCTATTTGCAAACAAAAATAAATAAATCTTTCATTATCGATACATAACTACAAAATAAATATTACATTTAATTCAATATTTGCATATTTTATAAACCAATAAAAATGTTGCGTTTAAATATAACGGTTAACAAAAATCCGTTACACATTAAAAATATTTCGTTTTAAATTTTTTTATCTTTTACTTTATAATCTTTTATTAATAAGTACAAAAAGTCAAATAAAAGTACGCGTGTAGTTTGGTTAAATGATGTAATATACCTACCTACTTCATGTTCATGTTATGTATTTTCCCTGCAAATTTAAATTAAATACCTAATGAATATTATGTTTACTCGGAGAAACCGCATAAAACAATTGGTATTGTACAGACACTTGTATGTATACTAGCTCTACCTCCACGCTATTAGTCAACTCACACGTGTTGTGCGTTTTTATTATTCATTTATTTTGTATTTCTCATATCATAAATTTACTAGTCGGCGGTGTTTAAACCTACTGGTGATCAATGCGAGCTTACGATATTATTAAAAGTACATGGCGGATTAAAGAAAAACTGTATAATATAAAATATATCGGAATATCCTACTAATAGATTTACTGAATTAAAATCAAAATAGTAGACTCACGGTTTGTGTAATTTGGGCCCAAATATTGTGAGTGGATAAGACTGAATGAGAAACTTAAAAAAAAATAAAGATTATAAAAAAATTATCACAGACGGGCGGACGACTAAACACACACGCGCATACACGTGTGTTCCACGCAGCGACGTTCGAACGTAGTGCTGGATTCGAGTCGGTGAAGACGGGAAGGTTACAATATATGTATTATTATTATTATTATTATTGAAATGGACGACGGCGATAGCAGCGGCAGCGACGATATTATTACAAAGTGGTCGGCAAAAACTCCGCGGGGACACACACGCGCGCACTTCAGCGACGGTCGTCCTGCACTCCTGCCACAACCTACAGGTGCGTGTGGCGCAAACACTCGGAATAATAAATTTTTTTCGAGAGTCGTTATTACAATATCGTCGAATGTCGGAACGGTCGAGAGAATACGACGACGACGACGACGACGGTGGCGCGGCAAAAACGAATAATAAATAAAAAAAAATTTAAAAACACCTCGTCTAATAATTAAATAATAATAGGTAGCAAAATATTAGAATTATTGTTATTGTCTATACGTAATTTGTACGTAATGACGGCGTATGCGTAAAACGGCGCGCGCCTGGTCGTATGATTATAATTATTATTCATTTATTTATACAATTATTGTTATAATACGTATTGTGTGCGAAACAAACGGAGCGCACAAACCACGGCTGACATCACACGTGAAACCGTGGCGGGCGAACTGCCTCGGGTGCGCGCGCTCTCGTCGACCGAACACGAAAAAAATATATATTATGATAAAAATGAAATAACCGTCACGCGCGTGTCTTTGGTGGCGGTGTCGTCGTCGGCGGTGCTCGTGTCATATTATGTTTTTCGAACGCCGACCCAGAGACTTTGTTTTCGGTTTGTTTCCCCGTCCGAGTCTCGCTGCTGCAGCGACCGACCGTATTAATTTTTCTTTCCAATTTCCTTTACACGTATTTTCGTGTTCTGCGTGGCCTGAACTCGCGGCGTGCGGTACGGAATCAAATTATCAGAGCTTTGATATTATAATAGCTCCATAGGGTAATAATTTTTTTTTGCTCTGCAGTATAATATTATATAGACCGTGCACAGTTATTATACTACAATATGATTAATGGTACCTGCGTATGTAGTATAATACGTACCCACCGAAAATATTCGTGTTCACACGCTGCATTACGATACGAAAGTCATGGCATATTTTTTTTAAGGGGGGGGGAGCACGACATGCTCAAGTACAACCGTATAATAATATAAAATAACTCTACATTGTTTTTGTTATTATAGCATTACATATTTGAATGAATATATACGCGCGGCATCACTGACGATAAACCGTTACGACGATACAATATAAACCAAGTAAAAAAATACACAATGTCTGTTCTTCCCTGCAATGATTACGACACACAACTAGCGTTTTTAAATTTTCGGCGATTACATACAGCCCCACATAATATAATATAGGCACTATAATATTATTACACCGATTGATTTCTAGTTTCTACCGCGCGTTTCGTGCGTATTATATAGCATCAATGAGATAAAAATACTGGAGTAGAGTCTCGATAACTATTTTTAAATTGTGTGTTCACCCGAATATAACCAGAAAAGTACACGAGGCGAATTCATTTTAATTCCCCTCGAGATACGAGTTATCGAGACTACTGCAGTATTTTTATCTCATTGATGCTATTTAATACGCGCGAAACGCGCGGTAGAAATCAATCGGTGCGATAAATAATAATATTATAGTGCCCGTATTACATTATGTGGTTGTATGTAATCGCCGAAAATTAATCTCGAGAGGAATTAAAATTAATTCGACTCGTGTACTTTTCTAGTTATATTCGGGTGAACACACAACTTAAAAATACTTTGAGGTGCGAGAAAAAAATTCGAGTTATCGTGGTTTTCGAGTTTTACAATATTCTCGCGTGAACGGTGAAATTGCGATCGCGCGAGAAAAAAAATACCGACGCTGCTGGTTCGACGATACGGCGAATTGCCGTCACGTGACTGACATGATGGGACATTGGGACGGGTAGGACGGCGGTGGGTGCGGTGCCGTGGGTGGCGGCGGAAAAGAGAATGATAAAGTCTGGGTGTCTTGTAACTTTGTAAGTGTACTACTAAATAATAATTATACACACACGCGGACACATAATAATATAATATTTTGCTATATGATTTTTTGACGTGAACTATAATATTAGATATTTTTATATTTTATGTATAGTATTATCATCCACACGCGTGAATCATATTATTATGATGTGTACACTCATTACTATAATGACACTGTCCGGGACGCCCGCCCTGTTGTACGCGTGTTTACATATTATGTTTAATATTCTTGTATATACATATTTCTGTGCAGGTATGAGTAATGAATGACAGTTTTTATGCTGTGGTACCCGTCCGAATTAATAATATCTATACACGTTTTCGTCAAAAAAAAAAAGTACTACGTAAACGGTTTATTTTTTGTTCTAAAGTTTTGCGATGACTGCTATGTAATTCCACGAACTGAAAAGCCATTTCTATATATTTTTGATAATAAAACTGTTATTTTTTAAAAAATGTACAGTATGGGTATTACATAATATAATATATCATACATTATGATATGTATTCAAAATGTTATTAATTACTATTTTTTTTTTCGTTATAATAACATTAATATTATATTATTATGTAATGATATGTTTTATGTACCTAGTAATAACTAAGTAATAACTAATATCATTGATTATAAATACTATTTAGTAATTAGTATTTAATAATATAATCAATGGTGATAAGTACTTACAATAAATGTCCTATATTAGTTTATTTAATTATTAATTTATTATTTTAATCTTTGGTCTTCGTCTATACCGGAGACCAAAAATTATAATAAGGTTCTAACGTACAATTTTTAATTCGATTTTTTACTCTTAAGTTCTATTTTTTAAAAGCATATGATTAGACAGTCCGCCCACAGTTTTTCACTTTGAATGCGTTTACTACAATTGTAATTATCACAATGTTTCCCAGTCGAATAGCACATCTAATTGAAAACATTCTGCGTAAACTTTTTTTCAAGATTGCACTTTGTTATGACTTCTGCAATGTTAAAGCTTTAAATAATTTATCAATGCAATAACGCAATATTAGTAATATTTATCTATTTATTTTTATGAAATAATATCATATAAATATCGGTTAGGGCTGATAAAATATTTGAGCACAGTCGCCTAAATTCTCTCAACCTGGCATTGAAACTTACCACTAAGATATTGGGATTGCTCGCGATTAGATGAGTTAGCTGGTACAAGTACCATACAGCATAAAGTAGACCACAATCGAATCAACGCAGACTTTATGGTGCGACCGCCTCCATATTAAATGGTTTACTCGTAACCAGGTAACCGCGATATTTTCCGTTGGTTAATTACAATGGAAAACTATAGCAACCCACCATTTTCCATTTTTCCCTGAATCTGTCACGCCATCCGTGATTCTCGCTCAAACCATCATCGTATTACCGTTCCCAACAGGACGCGTATAAAATGCGTTTTAAACTGCAGTGCATACCGATGACATTCCAGCGAAACGCATCGCTCGTTTCCTGAGATCACGCCAAGGTAAGATGCACTTATCAATCATGGATGTTTATAATATTTACAGATTCATCGTGCTAATTGTACTATTTAAGATGCCTCTAATACCGTTATTTAGGATTTATCGTATAGTTGCACAACGCCACAGCCTTGATCTAAAAGTCACGTTATCGTACCAAGGAGAGAAATACATAATCATATAGGTATATTTGAATTATAGTGCGTTGTAAATAATAATATATTTTAATGTAACTTTTTTGAGACCAACTATACAATGTTATAATGAACAATTAATGGTCTACAGAGTAAATAATGATTAGGAAAATATGCACAGTGACGACTTTACAGCAATATTAGTTATATTATATGAACTGCAAACTATAAGATCAAATAAATAACTGTTTTAACTTAAAAGCGTATTAAATTAAAATATATAAAAGTGCCAATAACAACTTTAAAATGCGACGAACACACCTCTGTTGTTTATATCCATCATTAGTCATTATAATTACTAATAAATAGCACAGCCTATGGGCTAGGGCAGGTTATAATTATAAAATAAGATTACTGTACTTAAATGCTAATTTCATGCCTGAACACTCGATTAGACTTGTTCTACTAATATGCAAAGAAAGTAACTGGTTCCAACAATTTAAAAATTAATGTAGTTCCACCCAACTGCCTATTCATAATTGCTCTATAAGATATCGATCAATAATTCTGGGAAATTTTCGTGCCTTATTTAAATTTATTATACCTGCCTGACTAGTGTTACAATATTATACAGTGTAGGTACTATCTACTTTATTGTACGTATACACTGGTGCAAGGAATACCTACTTCGTCATCTGCATGAGTACTTACATTTACAATTACTTTTAAATGGATTTTTATAATTATAAGTTATAATAAATTATTATAAGTAACTATAGTACTATACCCAGTACCTATACTCTATACCAACAATAAAATAATCAAAACAATAAACATAATCAACCTAACCTTTGAATGAGGAAGATCAAATATAAGTAGGTACATTTTTATCACTTTATTAAAACGTTTAGTCTTATGTTATGAAAATTAAAATAATTAAATGTGTACATTTTTTTATTTTTATAAAGTAGACTTTAAAAATTAGTTGAATGTTAATACTGAAAATATCAACAAACATATTGAAAAACTTAAAAAAACAATAATAAATTGTATTTTTTTAGAAAGTAAATAAAATTGGAAAGTATATTACCTATCTCCCTTCGCCTATTTATTAACCTAATAAAATACCCTACCATAACAAAAATAATTCTTTCATTTGATCATGTTAATATTTATGTAAAACAGCAGTTGTTAGTAGATAATTCAATTATACAAGATGAATTTTTAAGTATTTACAACCTCAATTTTTTCCCCTTTAATAGTACCTACAATTATTCAAATTCTTGATATTATTTGTTCCTTTTACGGAATGTAATATGAAAATACAAACTTCTATTTTTTAAGCGAGAACCCCACTCGCCATCTTTACAACAAAAAATTTAATGGATAATGATGTATCTAAATCAAAATTCTAATGAATATTTAATAATATATAATATTCCAAGTTATTAAAATGGTTCTACTCAAGGTTATAATCCTTAATAATAGTTTTACAAAAATATAAGCATAATGTACCTAATATTACATATACGTTATTATTATGCGTAGTATTTATTATACTTGGACCATTTTTACAATATTTTTATATTGATAGATCAATAGTAATTACTAATATTTTCAAATCATCTAAGCCCCCCACCCCATATCTATTTAACTCATTACTTTAGACATATTATCAATAGTACACAAAGTTATAGAACTCAAAAACTACTCGTTCAAATTTTGATTTAGATATTAGATACATCAAAATTCTCAAAAAAATATCTGCTGAATAAAAAGGAGTTCTTATTTTAAAAACAAAAATTTGTGTAGTTACAATGTTACAGGGACATCCTTAAGTGGTACAAGAAATCTCAAGTATTCAAAAATATGGTCTTCAAGTGTATTTAAAAATTCCAAAAATTGGAATTTAAATATATGCATAATTTTAATATTAATATAGAGTGTGTATGCTTAAAAAACACATTGTATATACATATGGTACCTTGAAAATTAAAATTCCATTAAATTTACTATACTTTATTTAATTTAATTATCTATCGACTTTTTTCATATCGGCTCGTTTCTCATGAAATTTTGTCCTATCATTGTAAAACTTTGAAAAATCAGCTTGCATATTTTTAATTTGAACGCAAACATTTAGTTAATACTTGTATAATATAATGTAAATAAGTTTTTAAGTATTCATATTTTATATATTTTACATATTAAATTAATTAGTCAATGAAAACATAATTAAAAACAAATATAATGAATACCTGCAGTGTCCTGTATTAAATAATAATGAGGTAAATATATTTATTTCTCTGTTGCACATATACGACCTATTGTCAATGGTATGTAATGTACAATTTTAAAGTTAAAAAAAGTTCAATGTTCAAAATAAATATAATATTTATAATATAATATAAAATTTATAAATAAATTTTGAAGTTTTAAAATTTAGACAGGGTAAAGGTGGTAGAGAAAACAAACAAGGGGACTTACTAAGTCACTTTGTAGTCAGTACAGTCTGTACACATAACGTGTGCTATAATATTTATGTCACAAACAAAAATATTCCAGCCTCGCAAGTGTCTCCAAAAATATATTAAAATTAAATTAAATAAATTATGGATGAATATTTTTTAAGAAACAAATAACTTTGATATAATTACAGCTTAATTGAGTTCATATGTATATTTAAATGAAACAATAATGATTAATAGGTACATTTCTTTCTTTGAATAAATAAACGACGGAAACAATTTTTGAATAATTGTTCTAAATATATCTTTACTTGTATTTTTAAAGTTCTAAATTTAATTTCGATCAAATATTATAATAGAACTGTGGCCATTCGGATAACGCCAAACGGTAGAATATTATAGTTATGTTATCATAAATTATAAAAGGCAAGCATACAGCTAAAACAAATTTTTTGATGAATTATAATCAAAGAATTTCAAATTCGATGCTGTGAAGTCCAAAATTAACATTTATCAATAATCTTTAATAACATAGGTACCTACCGATATTTTACTATATGCCTGTAATATAGTTAGAAATATAAATATATTTTTTTGGGAAGAGGATTCTATATAGTCTATATAGAGGTTGGTCACAACTAAAAGTTAATCAAAATTTCAATCGTCGGGTATGATGATCATAGACATGAACTGAAATTAATTTTTAATTTAAGATTTTAAGAGCCTTTTATCAAAAACGTATGATACGTAAGCATTTTTTGTTGTTTTAGTATGAACAAACATATTTTTAACCATATACACTATGAAGACACTTAGGTACCCTAGAATGTAAATATTATTACTTATATTTTATTACAACTAATATTAACATTTAACGCTCGACCTATAAAGTTAACCTGTCTACCAGCTCAAAATACATTTGCAGGATTATGAGCTTCTTTCAAATATCCCTTCAAAACTTTAATTAATTAATTAAATATATTAATATACCCTAAATAAGAGTAGACGATACCTACCTACTAAACACGTTTTATTATTTTTTATATCAGTTTGTTATTATTATACCTATTTATATCTAACTATAGTATGACAGATGCTTTCAATGATTGCAATTTTTCGTTCTTGTTACACACAATATATGTCTACCTTAAAAAAAATAGAGCTGAACGTCATACCAAGATTTATCGTTATTATACAACCACATGCAGTAGGTGACTACCTTAAGTAGAAATTAACGCAAACGTTATAACAGTACAGACAGTAAAATTGTTCATTAAAATATAAACGTGTAATTGTGTATACTTTTTTTTAGGTACTCGTTACTTATTTTTATAAACACGTGCGTCTCGACGTCCGATCTATATAAATCAAATTAAAATAGTTGTTAATTTTGTGATTTGAATATTTTCATACAAAAAACTATTAGGTATAACAGGACGCTGAACCCGTATTTATAAACTGTCATTGTTTTGTGTTACGCATTACAATAAACTCACGTTCAAGCAATGTCCTTCAAATTTGGTTTAAATGAAAAATTCAAGGTAACAAGTACCTCCTAACAATATTCGTGATGACTTTGACTGTCGATATAACTATTTTAATGTGAGTAAATGATTACATTAAACGTTTTACGTAAGTAACTAATTTAAAAATGGCAAACCTCTCCAAGAGGAACGTTGAGCAAAAGCATCTCGATGAATGACGGTTACCTATATAGACGTTAGAAAATATTGTTTCTGTTCGCAGTATAAAATATAAATACAATTGTTTTACCTCCTAAATAAAACTCGAAAGACATATAATTCCACGAAATCGCAACGAACATCAAATTATTTAATGTTAAGCACTTATGCACGTACTTATGTGAAACAAAGACGGCAATAAATATGTAAATACAGGTGTAGTAGCGAATAATTACGATACATATCGAAATAATAATTTATGAACGTCGCAATGTGACAATATTATTAAAATTACAGTAAAATAATGGCTATTTTATGAATTATAATTATTATTTAGTTAAAATTGTTTTATTTATTGTAATACATGTCACCTTTTTAAACTCCCTTAGTCACTTGCATAATACACTATAATAAACTTAACTATGGTTTCTTATATATATATATATATATTGTATACCTTTATACGCCTGAAATAACAAAATCTTGGTGTACGGCTACGTGTACAGGACATATATGGTATAGGTATATTACCTACATAACTACTCTAAATATTCTACAAAAAAATGTTTAATAAATATCGCTTAAGTATAATAAGTGTGTTCGTATATAACCTATACTGTAAACCTAAGTGTTTTTGATAAGAAAAACGAGTAATATATATATATTATATTATTTATATCTACCAATTAAAATGCTAAATGAAATTTTTCAGTTTTTGTTATATTAAGATGTGGTTTGCCTTATTTCACTTATTTACCTATATCCTATATCTATTACCTATGAATATCTATAATATGATGTTTGATTCAAGCTTACAGTTTCAATTAAATTTAATAATGTTTGTTTAGTTAGTTTTTTAATTATGTTTATTATCTTTAGGTTAATATACTTAAGTCATATTTTTGAAATAATATTGTATTTAAAAATAAAAATCTATTCGGTAAATGACTCATAATGATTTTCCACCAGGAAAAAAATTGTTTTATAATAATATAGATTACCAGTTAATAATGATTAAGCAACAATTAACATTTAACATTTAACATTTAGGTTATAGGTAGCATAATTTTTACTTAAAACTGTGTGTAAGTGTATACCTAAACATAAATTACAATTATTTTTGGTTCTAAAAATCACAAATAGAGGTATATACTATATAGAGTTAGAGTACATTGTATAGGTATTCACATCATATACTTGCTTACATTACTACCATTTCTACTTTCTATTTGTCCTATATAATAATCAACTTTAATTGTTTCAACGATAAATTTAAAAGTTAATATTCAAAATTGTGATTATTACAGTGCATGGACTAAACCACTAAACAATGTTAAATTAAAAAAAAACTAATTGAATGAATACGACATGAAACGTTATTAATATAGTTTGAGTTTAATAGGTAGATAATTGAGTGCATTAAAAAAGTTAAAAGGGAAGATACTATTAATTATTATAAAATTAATATCAATTATATAATAATTGAAATAAATTCAAAAGTTTAACTGTAAAACGGTCAATAGTTAGTAAGTAGGTATCTAGATTAGGTGTGCCATTTTGGTATTGTAGGGTGTACTTTGGCACCACTATTTTTTTCCTGCGTCTTATTAGATATTGGCCTTTTATTCAAAAAACGATCTGACGACCAATGCATACAAGTTAAAATATATTTTAAAAACCATAATTAAGATAATATAAAGGTACGGCCCACTGAGAGCAATTTACGTGTTTGCGATAGTGTGTAGCGATTTTAACAAAAGTATGCAATTCATATGCAGTGGGTCCACTAGGCGCGTGTCACTTTATACACGTAGTTATCGTTGAAAGAACAAAAAAGTTTAATATTCGGCGATTAATCGCTGTCAAAATGTCGCGTCGGTTGTGTTTGAACAAATAGCTGCCACTGTCTTTGTGCAGGAAACTATTTAGAATCTTAGATACCCGGACCATGTTGTCTAACGTTGAAAAAAATCTCAACATAGATGGTAATTTAATTAAATGATGTTACATATGTAATTCTATAATATCTTTGCTAACAGGTATTATTATCAATAAAATAATAAAACTAGTATAATTTAACTTGTTAATTATAATTGGTATATTAACTAAGTATACTTTTAGCATTTTGGCACACGTAAGCTTAATTACTCTAACGCCCCCCCCCCCATTCACACTACTAAGGAACCAACCATATTTAGTTTGAACCCTTTTCTTCAAATTGTATACACTTTTTATCAAAAAATAATAATATTAAATCTTTAAAATAGATACTTTCTAAAAATATTATATTTCATATCTGATATTTTACCTTAGTTACCAGTACAATGTTTATGCAGTCACATAATGGAAATATAAATAGCCACATAGATAGTAAACATATAAAATATTTATAAAAACTTTGAAATCTATCAAAATCAAATTAAATGAGAACTTTTTTTTTACAATTACAAAATAAATAATTAATACAAATAACTGTTACTTATTAAAATAAATTAAAACATTATGGCAATATTTTGCGTCTGCTTTTTTGTGTGAGGAGGTTTTTATGATGTACGGTATGTGTTGTAGTTAATGACTACCTATAATATTACATCACTAAACTTATATAATGTATGTGATGAAATAAAAACTAAAACTTCGACAAAAGTAGGAAAGAAATAAAGTTAGAAAAAAAGATCCACAAGTACAAAATTGTTGTACTATTTTCAAAACTATGCCTTCTGGAAGGTTAAATAAAATAATGAATAAGTAGGTAAGTACTTTATTACCTTTTAAACTGCTATCCAGAGTCTAAATCCAGATGATTAAACTGGCTACTCCCGTTGTTATTCATCTCGTCAAGTGCCAACATTCAAATGAATTGAAATGTGAGAAATAAAAGGTTTATTTTATAATAATATTATCAATAGTCATTAAAACACATGGTGATGGTAGTGCCAGTCATAGGAAAGTCGTAGGCGGTGTTGCGGTAATTCAAAAGCGAGTAATGGTAGGGAACAGTATTATTGATATATTTTCTAAAAATAACAAATAACTGTTATTTTTTTAGAAAATACTCATATTTGGATGTTCCTAATATGCACAGACTAATTACTAACAGTGATTATATTACATATAAAGTATTTTCAAATTTTAATAATAATTGTAATATTTTTATTATGTACATATTATTATAATTTTTTATTCGTTTTTATATTATGAATATAAAAAAAATATATTAAAATAAATTTGCTTAATGACTCTTAATTCTAAAGAAAAAGACGTCTCCTCAAAAAAGACACCCTAGGCTATAGCCTATTTAGCCCGCCCCTAAATCCGCCACCGAATTGTATAAACGTAATATATATTATTGATATGCATAATATGATAAAATCTATTTCCAACTTTCAATTTCGTAAAATACCTATAATCCTTCAATGCACCAATACATTATGTATTTAGTAAATATACTGTTTACTATAACGAAGAAAAAATAGCATGACGATGAAAAAAAAATGGCATGCTTAAATTTTGTAATTTTATTGAAAAAAAACGCATAAAGCGCCTGGATTAAATCCTGTAAATAACCGCTAAGATCGATCTCGAGTACTTATAAACAGCCGTGGATTAAAATCTATTATAATACATGTAGATAATTATACTATAATGGCATCATTAAACAACACGATTTTATAGTCATTAATCATTATACTATCTATCTAGTTGATATAATTAGTATTAACGTAATTAACCCAACAATTTTATGTCGAAGTTTCAAACAAGTTTTCGTTATGCTACGCAATTACAGATCGTAAATCGCATGATCAAATTCCCTTTACTCGCCGTGTGATATAATATTATAATATCTGTGTTTATATTCACTTTCATTCGTAATAATAAATTTTCTGATACCTATATATAGATACGGGCGGTATACCTATATGAAAGAATAAATAAGTTTTGACTTTTTGAGAGTAGATCGACATAAAATATAATATGGAACGGTTAGATGACCTTCCCACTACCTACAGTTATATATTGTTATAAAATACTGTGCTTTCGTTGAATGAAATAACATTTCTAAAACGTTTAGCGTTTTTGAAAATATTTTTTTTAGATAATTTTAAATCTTTTCAAAACAAGATAAAACTTTATTTTTATCGTTATCATTTGTAAAGTTTTTTACTCTGTTAAATAACAACATGTATTTTTAATTTCATATATCCATAGCAGTATATTATTCGGAGTATTACAATCTATAAAAATTAAATTTCGGACAAGTGCTTTATTTGTAATATATATATATACACATAATATTATTATATTATAAATAATTAAATTTTTAGAAAACTGTTGTTTTTTAACGACTTAAATTTATGTTAAAAAATTGCAAAAACGTTAATGGCGTATCGTTCAGTATATTATTTTACGAGTCCTGTGAAAAAAAATTCGTCGACAAAGAACGATAAACGTATATAATCAGTAAACGGATTATCAACCATTAGGTAATCATCGCATTGTTCGTAGTTTGTGCAAATGACTTCAATGAGCTTATTATGTTTGTATTAAATGTCCATCATACGATTACACAGTCGGTATCATCTGTAACGACGGCCAAGGGTTAAAAATACGTCATTATAACTTAAAGTTATTAAAGCCATTTTTTTTTTTTTTTTTTTATTTGTTCCTGGGTCAAAAAACTTGAAAATTCAATACAAGGTTTCTCGTGAAATTTTTATTCCAGTTACAAACAAACCGAAAGCCTATAATACATTGTCACGATTTTCACAAACCGCGTAAATTAATTTTACATTAGCGTATTGACGCGTTCATTAATAATAATAATAATATTATAGTGATACATATCAAAAATATAACAAAAACGTTTATTTACAATAATTAATAATAGTAAACCAATATATTGGATTTGGAGAATGTGTATGCGTATAGCCATCTCATCGTCTAGGTATAGGTATAATAATTTACTATAATTTGTTAACTTCAACTAACGACGATCGAACAACTCTAAAAACTCTTTACAGACTTGCTTACGACTCTGTATCAGGCGCAACAAAACATGCGTCTGACGATTTTTTTCGTTCGGCTCCACAACGAACGACGTTTGGGTTTGACCGTGAGGATCGCCGGGTCCTGCAGCAAACTGCATGCTTCTGAAGTCGCATCGAATTTCGTCTGTCCTTTTTCAGACATTGCAGTTAGGGCCGACTCGACCTCGGCCGCGCTGAACTGAACTGCAATGTTCGGCATTGAATTCCAATAACGTCGTCTCAGTGGCGGACCCGCGAGACCGTTGCTCGCCCGCACGTCTGAAGCGACCGGTTTAACCTGCGACGACGACGGCGTCTCGATCTTGACTCCTGAATCTACAAGCGTCGTCACCACCGTGTTGACCAACGGTATATTGGCCACGGCGATTTCGGTTGGCCCCGTTGCTCTTGACGGCTCGGCCAAAACTGCTGGCTCAGTCAAGTCGGCGGACTGCGAATCGGACGAAACCTGTCCCGTAGTCAAGTTGGCGGCGGCGGACGGCAACCCGAAATCGAGTGCATCACCAGCTACAAAAGTCGTCTGCACCGCCATATTTGGCATCGAAGCGTAGCGTCTGCATATGGTCGCCGCACCCGCCAAGTCGAATCTTGCCAACGCAATTTCGCGAGTCGACAGGCCATTCTTCAGCTCGACGAAAACCTGCTGCATGATGACCGATTCGGTAGCGGACGGTTGACGGATCTCGCTGACTGCTTCAGATATCTTCTCTACTTCCGCGATATTCGTCATAATTATACAGGTAAGACAATATATTGAACGTAAAACTTTAAGAATATATATTGAATGATATTCGTCTAGTGTGCGTTGTAACAATACAATAGGTATACTGAATATACAATGACAAAAATACGAATAATAGATATATAATATACTATTTCAAACACTTTAGCTGCTCTTAGCAACAAGATTTGTTTAGCTTTTCTATCGGAAATAAATATCAGTTTATTAATATTATTATTAATGCTAATTTTAAATTTAAAAAAATATTGTGCCAAAGAATTAAAAAACGAGCACAGGTCGTATGACGTATAGAAATCCAATAGGTTAATTTTCTAGGTAAATATATATTAAATAACCATAAGCCACATAGGTAATATAGGTATACCTTTAGCTATAGGTTAAAGCCTTAGGTATTATTTTATATTTTATTATTTTATAGGCATTAATTAATTTCTTACTTGTCGAGTGCTCGCGAATTGTAATTTTATACAAAAACACTCGACAAAGCACCGCAGCACTCGGTGACGTCAAATTGGATAGGTATAATGTGTTCACTATAAGCTATTACCTATATAACAAGCATATCGCAAGTCTTGCGTCTATGTTTTGTATAATAATATCAATTATTCTTTTACAAACTGAACCTCCGAGTACCCGTAGATATCCCAAAATATAAAATGTTAAAACATAAGGTAAACGTTTCGATAATAAAGGTAGATATGCCTAATGCGTATACCTTGACGTTTTAGAAAAATATCAAGAATTTAATCCGGTCATTTGTTTGTAGTGATTCGAAATAATTATTATCCAACCGAGACTTTTAATGGCATTTTCTCCAATTACATATTGCTGATAATAGAAGAAATTAATGAAGAAAAATAAACTTCAATAAAAAAAACTGAACTGCTTTAATTTTGGCACTTTTATATTATTATAAGACTCAAATGACGTTATTGACCAGTGGTGCCGAAATGAAATTTAATAAGAAAAGTGACTACATACTTAGAATAACCACCTATAGTTATAAGTATGAAAAGGCGGTGACCTTACCTCCACACACCCTTTCAATCATCATAAGTTGAATAGTTATGAATGTCAAGAATGTAAACATTTAATAAATAATATAACGTTCCTCGTAAACTGCGATTTTAAATATTTAATAATATTAAAGATACATAGGCACGACTTTTTATTTATAAGCATTTGAATTTCTAATTTTTATAAAAATAGTAAAATTCACGAAAATTTATAAATGGTTTTATAATCAAAAATGTATAAAATTAATTGATTAGTTAAATTGATAAATTACAAAATAATCAAGTCAAAAATGTATTTTAAAGTTATTTTTTCGGTTTGATGACGACAATAATTGATAAATACGTTAATTGTTTTCCCATTCCCGCACAAAGTTTTTGTTATAACTTATCGTTACCTAATTGATTTTTTGTCTGTTACTCATTCAGATTTAACAAAGAATTAATTTACATTGGCCCTATAAACTTATGCCATATACTTGTATTAGGCTGACTATCGTGTGTGGTATTCGAAAAAATAAGATGTTAAAACTGGTAGTAAATGTTTTAAAAATAACTATATTATTGTACTTATGATGCATAATATGAATATATGATTAATGGACTATATTATGATAAAAAACATTTAATACCTTCGTTTGTGTTGATTGAAGTGCCCTTTTCACACGGAATCATCATGAGTCATGACTGTTTCCAATATTACATTACTCATTTATAATTAAATAATATGAAATGTCACCTAACTACTATTCTGATCAACCACCAACACAGTTAAACACAACAACCCACCCATCTACTATCTTATAATAGGGGGCAACCCCCTCCCCCCTGAAGAGAAGGTTTGGCCTTATTGCCACTAACCTAGGTACTAAGGCGATATAATATACGGTTGTGATTAAAAAATAAATCGATTGTCCTCAGTTGGAATTAAATGCATGAAAATTTAATTTATCAAAACTTAAACCACACAAACTTAGACAAATTTCTAGTCGATTGAATAGTTTAATAATGCATATTAATATGACCTACTGTTTTTTGGTAATATTTATTCAAGTTATTCGCGCAGGTCAATAGACTAAATAAACATATAGCATAATAACTCCTGGTCATCATAGATATAGGTATACGAGTACTTATTGCTCTGCAAGTAAAATGTGTGTTATTGGTTGTTTTGATGAATGTTATATATTTGAAATATGCTATTATCAGAATATAATCCTATTATAAATACTTAAGGCATTTATTGTCTTAACAGATTATAAAAAGTAATTTAATACCTATTTTATTAACTATAACAAATTGTATATACTTTGTTTATTTGACAAATAAATATACCTAAATATATTTATTTTTCCGGACACGTTCTTAAATTAATTAAGTTTACTTGACTAGAATAATTATTTATATTAAATTATTAAATATTTAATAGTATAATATACCTTTCTAGGTATAAAACTCTTCCAAGTATTTTATTTTGAGTATAATATATTATTTATTCTTTAAGCCAGTGGTCAGGGCAAAGTTTCTAAAGGGCTCCGAATCATTTGAAAAAAAAATGTTCATGGTCCTGAAAACCTTTTTGTTTAGCAAGTTATTCTGGGACTATAGAGTAAAATAATGAAAAAAATCAGCATTCAAGTAAAATATTTTTGTGGCAGATCTCATATATGGAGAGCACAAAATCAAACAATCAAAGAGACAACAAAATAGATCCCCAATGGAAAGAGGCCACTTGGACGGCCAAGACAAAGATGGATAAACAGTCAGAGTTAGGAGTGATATTAAAATGCTAGTAGTGTCAAACGGCTAAGAACTAGTTATATAGTGACAGGAAAGCATGAAGAAGCGTGGTGATTGCAGCGAAAGGTGTGAATGGCCTATACTAAGCAAAAAAGGATCGGTAACCTATACTCTGTACAACGAGAAAACACACCGAATTTATGCATCCCTCTGCCAATGAAACCAGTTCTTCAATCACAGGGAGGAGTGTGGAGATGCGCAGAAAGAACAGATTTTCGTTGGTCCGCGGTATATTCTCTCGCTGAACAGAGTATAGATTAATATTACTTTAGTTATATTTTAATTTAAATATTTTTAAAAATGAAAAATTAATATTGTCAAGTATTTACCAATATTACTGAAAACTTTTTTTTTTACTATTTAGAAACTTTCAAATTAACTTATTTAAAGTTCTATTTTATTTCATAGATATCAAAAATGTTAAGCTCAATATACCTATTATATACACTTTAAAGTATAGATACTATATAATATACTACATAGTATTCACTATGGTTAAATAAATAAATTGAATTTATGGTGTGCATCATTATGACAATTGGCCCATTTCTTTTGTTTTGTTATAAGATGTCAACACAATTTTGCAACATCATATTTGTGTAGACGGTTAATATACTTACTTTATTTTGTATATAATTTTAAATCCTACAATACATTAATTGCAGATGTAAAATGTAAGTATTTGGTGTGTAAATACCTATTTTATATTTTATCTATTTATAAAAACTCGATCATTATTTAATAATAAATAAATTTATACACTTGTGTGAAATTAGTAATACAGTGGTATATTTTAGTTTCTTCATTACCTTTTGATGATAATTAAATAAATAAATAAAAAACTATATTATGAAAAAAAAAAAATTAGAATTTGCTGTTTTAGTAAAAGATTTGTATTGAAATGTCTAAATAGGAAATTTAACTTACTACAGGATTATACAGTGGACAAATTACACAGATAATACAATTATGTACATTCAAATTTTTAAAAATTAGTTTATTTATTTTTTGAAGACATTCTCTTCTTTTTATTAATTCTGCCTTTATTCTTTCCTTTAAAATTTGATTTCCTATTACCACCAAATGTACTTTCTGTAGTATTTTCTTTCATGCCTCTTTTTTTCCCACCAAATCCATATTTTGTATCTTTTCCTTTTCTTTTATGTTGTGATCTGTAAAATAAAATATATTTTTAATAGGTATAAATTACATCATGAATTCATGACAATCACATGAAAAAATATTCCTTTTAAAACTTGACTATGGTATTGAAATGTACTTGGACTATTAATTTTAAAACTAAAAACGTATATTATTGGGATATATAATGTGTAAATTTTAAGGGAGCATAGATCACTTGCTACAATTAATTTTACTTTAAAAAAATTAAATTAACTTATCTGATTTCGATTAATATAAGATAATATTATTTTTATGATAATTTTAAATTGAAGAATAATTAATAACATATTTAGATTGACAGAGATCAACTATTAATAGCCATTGAATAATCAAGTCAATTATAAATAAAACTTTAATTTATCATAATATATTTTTTAATTTTTAAGAACTATAATAAATATAGTTTAAATAAAATGAACTGTAAAACTTATTTTGAAGAAATATTGAATAATTTTTTTATTATTATATTATTATTATAAATATTAATTTTTAATTGAAATACCTTGAAAGATTTTTTTTCCTGTCACCACCATCATCTTTTTTCTTATTTTTCTTCCCACTATCGGTTTCCAAAAAGTCTAAATCATTTCTTAAACCTTTTCTAAACTTCTTAATATTTTCATTAAGTTCACGTTTTTGTTTATGTTTTTCTTGTATGGCTGCTACTTGTTTCTCTTTAGCCAATTTCTTTTCTTGCCGGATACGACGTACTTTTTCTGTTTGTTCTAGAGCAGTCTTTCTTTGTAAGAGTGCATGTCTTACCTTTTGCATATGCTCATCAGATTTAAACATTTCTGCAAAATAATCTTCTGGTCGATGTGTTGGTAAATTATGTTTACGTAACAATTTTATGCCACGCATAACAGCTGATTGGGCTTGACGGTGAAACATGGTTTCCCGTTTAAAATCATTTAATGCTACTTCATTAATTTTACCAGCTTTAAGAAATTGTTGTTGTTCAGTAATCTAAAATAATAAGATAGTATTATGATAAAGATATAACATAAGCAATTTAAAAATAACAAATTTTTATTTGAGTACATTTAACAACAATTTATACAATTTTATTTGAATGTTTTATTAAAAATTTGCAATGATAAAAGAACTTAATTTAAAGTTTTACAAAAATTAAATTTTTAATATTTACTAAAATACGGTTCAAATAACCCATCTACATTTATTTATAAAGTTTGTTAATGTTTTAAAAAAATCAGAACTTGTTTGCCTTACAACCGAGTAGTTTACAATTTACTACTCCGCCTACTAGGCAACTTTACGTCCGCAGTCTTTACCTAATCTAAAATCTAAAATTTTAATATTTATCTGTATTTTTATGATATCTTAAGTTTGTTAGTTTAGTATGTAAATATTTACAGAAAAGGGGTAAATTTTACTAATATTTTAAAATTCTATTTTATTATATTTTAATCATGTTAGCATATTGTTGATTTGTTGATAAATTGTAGGTATGTATAATTTAATGTAAGTACCTATCTTACAAATGGTATTAGCTTATTATAAAGTACTGTTAAAAATTAATTTTAACGAGTTTTTACGAATACTTAATATATTAATGATGTTAGCTGAGAGGGGTAGAGAATATTGTTCAGTTGTTATTCTTATTCTGAGAGTAGTTTATTTAGTTGATAAAATGATTAAGTAGTAATACAAATTAAATCAAGGCATCTAAATTTTTATTTATTTATAAAATGTGAAATATTTAGGAATAAATAATATAACAATTAAATACATACTTCCATTGAAAGCTCAGGAGCCATTGGAGCAACTTCAGCCACAATATCGAGTCGTTCGCTCCATGGTAAGCTACTTTGAAATGAAGCAATAGCTTCTTTTATTGCATTCTATAAAAAAAAATAAACAATGAGTAATTTGACCAAATATTACATTTATAGCCTTATAGATTAAGTACCAATTAAGTATATAAAAGATTTATCCATCTTTGTCTCTTACAACTGGTATTTACTACTTATACTTGCCATTAAAACATTTTTATAAGATACAATTCTTTTACTTAATAAGTTGCTCCTTGATATATCTATTCACTTACTTTTCTCTCTTCTATTGACCTTTAAATTTTTCTCCTCTCACTCAACATACCTAGATAATGATTATCTATTATTTTTCTATACCTTATCACTATTAGTATAACTTTTATAATAGGTAGTGCCTCCTCTTTATAAGTATTTCAAAATCATCAGTTGACTCAAGGTATTAATTAATACATATATAATATTAATACTACTTACAACATTGTTAATGAATACTTTTTCTTCTTCTACGGGTATATTTAAACCTGGTTTTAATTTACCAGATGCATACAATTCCAGCAACTGAAAAAAATTCATATTAATATAATATATAACAGGTAAAATAATTGAATATTAACTAATACAATGGTAAGGTTTTATACTTAACAATTATACATGAGATAATCTAATTATTATATGAATCCAATCAATTCCAGTTCATTGTTAAATTAAAAATAGCTGAAATCATTAATTTATTTCACAAACAATTAAGAAATGAGTGCACAATATTATTATTACTTATTAATTCATATAAAAACATTTAACAAATTGATTGCAAATCGTAGGTATAGAAATTTGGAATTCAGTCATGGTATTTTAAGTTTAGATTAGTAATGTTTTATTTTATAATCATGAGGTTTTCTATAATATTGAGTTACAATAATTTAACATTAAAATGTCATATTATTATTTATCTTACATCCAAACATATTGTTTTTGGACTGTATAGTTCCTTAGTTAAGAAAGCTAAATTCAATATTCACTCAATTTAATTATTTTGAAAAATATAAATCTCAAATCTATGTGTTAAATTCTCATTACATAAAATATAATTATTATATTGTATTATTTTAGTATATGAGGAAATTTAGAAAAAACTATGATTGTAACTCAAATGTATTTTATAACTTACCTCTTCCTCAGAATCGATATCCGAAGACATTACAATAGGCATAATTATATAATTCACGAAACAGTAGTCTCCAGTCACTACTTACAACACTATATTGACAGTAGACACAAGTATACAAAATCAAGTATCAAACATGTTACATGTGCTTCGTATTTTAAATTGAAATTTTTATCAATCTCCAAACAGCTCATATCAAAAACTAACGTGACCATATTTATACCGTGAAATAGTAATACCAACTTAACCGCCTTATTAAATTGCAATAAAATTTGAATTTAATTTGTCTATGACTGAAAATAATAGGTATAATAAATTATGTTATTATTTGGAAGTTGTAACCACAATGTAGAGAAAATCTTGTGTTAAGTTTGTAACATATATATTATAATATTACAATTATTACATTCTAGTTTCTAAGCAAAGCAATGAATATATCGATTTTATAATGTTTTTTTTATTCCTGTCATTACCTTTTGAAATAGTAAATAGACTTGTATATACATTATTATTATATAGAAGTCTGTAAGTATACTTCAATTTTCTACTTCTGTCTTTTTAGGGCTCTAATTGGTACTTGATGGGAGGGAAGAATCAAAAATTAATTATGTCCAGACTTCAGTAATTTTCAGTGTCAAGCTCAGAAAAATATAAAAGAAAAATAGACATTTATACTCAAAACCAGTTTTTAACAAAAATCATTATATTTGTTAGGTGTAACTCAAAAACTAATCATTATATAAAATTTTCAAAATATTTTGACCCTTTTTAAGGAATGAGAAATTTTTTATTTTATTTACATTTTTTTCAATTATTGTCAACAATTTTTTGCTTTGCAAAAATATTTAAACATTTAATACTATTCTTCACAATTTTTTCTACTCGCAGCTATATAACAAACCAGTATCATCAATATTTTAGATTAAATATTTTTTTTTTTTGTAGGTATTAAGATTATTATTATTTTTTTTTTTTTTTTTGTGGATATATCA
>JACXSJ010002109.1:0-11425 GCA_014851325.1 Pentalonia nigronervosa | reverse complement strand
AAAATGAAAATTATAAAAGAAAAATTACAAATTTACATTTAAATTATATTATAATAGTATAAAAGTTATTCTGCGTTATATATTTAATATTTCAAATAACACAACATAATATATCCATAAAATATTGTTATTTCCAGTAAATTTCCATCCAATTAGTAAGTACTCTTACTATAATTGTTTGTCGACCAACCAACATTTAATATTAAATGATCATATCCATATCCATGTAATCCTTTAATTGCTCGTTCAGCATCCATTTTGGATTTGAAATTAACAAATGCATATCCTTTACAAGCACCAGTAACCTTATTAGACGCCAAGAATATTCGAGCAACTTGACCAAATTTGTTAACTAATTCACTTAAATCAGCTTCAGATGTACTTTCAGAAAGATTTTCAATACGGATAGCAGGCACTTCATCAAAACTGCGAGAGTATGGATCTCGTTTGCCAGCTGTATTTGTGGCTCCTTCTCTTGCTGATGGCGGAATATATGGTCTAAAACAAAATGTGGAGTTAAGAATACAATATTATATATAATTGTATGCAATATACCAGAATAATTTTAAGAGGGTTTTTTTATAATATTAGTTATTATTTGTAATGAATACGTAATATGATTAATTTATGTTCCTGAATAGTTGTAAAAATTTTTGTTACTTTTAATATTTTAAGACAAATATTTATTTTAAAAAATATAATCAATGCAATCAAAATTAATGTACTAAAAAATGTTAATATAAATAAAAATTCTGCAATGGAGTATAATTAATGTTTTCATTTTTAAATTTAACAATAATACTAACATAAACAAAAATATGATAGGATACAAATTGATATTAATAAGATACTATTTGCTATAGGTATTGCACGTATACAAAACAAATGTGGGTATTAAATAACACATCCACATACATAAATTAACATTTTAGAAAACAAAAATGCATTGCATTCATACCTGTTGGTACTGGTATTTTTTTCTGGCTCTGGTACCTTTTCTTGAACCAGTTTTTTATCTTCAATCACCAAACCAGTGCCTTTGAGATGACATGAAAACGACCAATGCTCTCCACCACAATTTCGGCATTTAATGTTCATGTTCACATTCTTTAATTTGTCTAATGGATTTTCTTCAATTTTGTCACCATCTTTACCAGACAAGAATTGCATCTGTATTTCTTCTGATGGAATCGTAGTCGAAGTATTTGGTCCAGGTTTATCATTACGGGAATCTCCAAATTTAGCCCATGTCTTGCGTTCAGCTATAGTTTTGGATACTAATCGTTTTTCAATTTTATATGTACGAACTACCTTTTCTTTTTTATCATCCTTGTTCCAACGATATTCAGTAATAATTTTAGTATTACCGTGTGTATCAACTTTTGCTTGTGGTAATGTGGTCTTCTCCAAATGATCTTCAACCTCATCTGCCCAACTGGATTTGATCAAATCCTTATTATGCATTTTTGCACCTTTACAAAAAATAAGTATTAGACATTTATATTTTAATGATAATCAAATGTTACTACCTACCTAATAAATTAATTATTCCAACGAGAAACCTTTACTTAAACAAACAAAATTGTGAAATCTTCAAGACTTGTTCTATTTCCATCAAGGCAAATGCCGTTAATCGATGGTACAAGTTTATGGGAACGGAACTCTACGTAAGCAAAGTACCATAGTTAAGAGAGAAAGAGAACTATAACAAAGAGTCAGAGAAGGTTAATTGACAATGATAACACAATATCACGCGACAATATAAAAGATTTTAAGGTTATAATGTATTATGATATCAATATTAAATATGGTTTGATATATTTTATCATAATAAATACATATAAAAAATTTTAATTCAGCCCATCCATCCACGACTATGTGATTTTTGTTGTGTTTGTTTACAAAACCACGAATCGCAAGTGTAAAATTTAATAATATTACAAAATATAAGGTAAAGACGTCACTAACACAATGCGAACTATGATAATATTCAAGATACCGTGAAGTACATTATACAGCCTATCTACAACGCCGTATAATATAAAAAGTAAAAACTTCATTTCATAAGTTATGTCTTCGTAATAAATTTTAATTTTATTAAATGTTATTAATGTATATATCTTTGTCGTAATCAATAAGACGCACCTTGTAAAATTTATATTAGAGTAAAAAAGTCTAATATTAATATTAGATACTTATTTATACTTAATATTTTTTAAGTCTAATATTACTAAATATTTTCGATGTAATCAAATATTCTATTTCGGTTGATGGATAATTGCATAAGACTATATAGTAAAAAGTTAAAATTAGTTTCCATTATCATGATCGGTAGAAATCTTAAAGAAGTGCCTGTTAGTTGCCTGTTGAACAGAGTTTGGCAAAATTGAATTTAAATATTCATAGGAATAATTTTCAAACACATTATTATTTTAAATTATTTGAATGATTTTTTATTCAATTAATTTTAATTAAAAATAAATTTAAAAAAAAAGGTCGGTAAGTGGGTACCGCTCTGCTGTACAGTAGGTGTCGATTGGATCACTTTCATGGATGTGTTAAATTTGTATTTAATGATATAAATCATTGTACCTATACGAAAAACGATTCTGAGCGAAGAGGGTCTATCAGCCTACATAACTAAGTGTATTTTAAGATATTATTGCTATTAAAATAATTCATTTTAATATTAATAATACAATAGGTCGAATTAATTATTGCAGAAAACATTGCATTTGAAAATTCAATTGAGTGTATAAAATCAAATAATATACTTTAAAAGTTGTAAGCACCCACGAAAAATATTTTTAAATTACAAAAAAATAACTAACATTGTTATTCTTTATTTAAATATCTAATTTGTCCAAATTGGAACTTAAAATGTCTATAAAAATCAACCATGTAAATATAATCTTATAACTATTCGGTTACACCATTAAATACTGACGAAAAACAATTTTAAATTTTTAATCTTTAGCTATAAAAATTGAACATTTTATAATTTTTTTACTACAAAACAATTTGCAAATGTTCGATATTTTTTAACTTTAAATGCTTATGAAAAAAAATTGTGCCTAGTCATCATTTCTTTTGTTACACTAAAAATAAAAATCGAATTTGCCAAACATTTGCTTTGCAAAAAAATTCTCGTTTTTCCTTAATTTATTTTTTTGTTTTTCGACGCGTTTAAAAACTATTGAGAAATTTTTACTTTTGATCCCCCCTCCCCCCCAAGTACCACCTAGATTCACTTTCCTATCAGAAAAGATGCTGCTGAAGATAATCGGAGCACTTTTACTGCACTAAAACGTAATGCAGACACATAATAAAACACACAACATTGTAATATCAATGCATTCCTTGCTCCGCTCGGAATCTAAAATACTAGCATCAATTCACATTAGCTTTTTATAATCGCCTAAAGTTAGAATTTTAAAAAAATTCATCAAAAATACGAATTAAAAAATAGCAAATTATTTTATTAGTATGTAATTTATAAAAAATCTTATTTTAATATCTAAGGTTTGAAAATTTAGTGCTCCGTTTACAAAAAAAAATTCAATTTTTGTTAATTTTCTCTGAGAAAATTTTCCACCCACAAAGTGTGCCACTCTTTAAAACCAGCCCTATCCCGAGTTCTTATAAAAAATTAATTTTAGATAACCAACTTTTAGTTCTAGGAACAATCCTTCCTTTCTGGTTCCTTAGTACTCTAGCAATTTAATTGAAAATAGTCTGGAGTACCGATTTTTGAAACATTGTAATGATATACCTAATTTCAATTATTGTTTTGACTTTCCAGCTAAATTAAAAAATATTGTTATGAATACTTCTTAAGCTACGTTGTATTTTCTTTTTTTTTATATTACTAAATTTAAGTTTGTATGACATTTCCTGTACTCTTTACCCCTTTATTTAGATGATTGTTTAGATAAAAGTTTATTCGAATAATGTTTTACTTTGATTCTGATATTTTGATATCTACCATTCAGTATTCTAGCATGTGACGAAAGCAAACATTTAATATGACACTGCTTTTAAACTCATATGGCCATATATATATATATATATATATATATATAGACTAATGAAATAATTTTCAAGAACTGTTATCATTGATTAAACTAGTATGAACTTAAGTGATACAAACTATGTATAAAAAAGATAAATCAAGTCAACATTTTGGCTAGGGGTCGAGATATGGAGATTAAAGAGTGACAGAAATACAAAATGGCTTTCATACTCATATTGTCAATATATTATATATTATAATATCAACAACAATGTAACATTATTATTTAACATTAGTTTTCATACATAAACGATAAATTACGATTTAGTAAAATAAAATTTCAGTTGTAAATCGTAAATCTTTAATGATTTGTAATGTATAAAAATATGGACACGTGAATATACCACAAATATGCACATAATATAATTTATCATTGTATCGACGAATAAGTTTAAAACATAAATAAATAATAGTAATAACTATTTAAACGTATCACAAGATTAAAACACCTTAACACTATATAAAAATATTATATGTACACTAGAGTTTATGTACAACATATATACTATAATGATGATACCTACGCGTTATATTTGATAAACAATTAAAAACAAAAATAATATTATAAACCTATGGCTTCTATAATATATAGATCTAAACATCTGTATATTATGTGCGGCAGTGTAAGGCAAAAAAATATATATAAATAATCGAACGTTAATCGATGATTGAAAGTTTAAAATTCATAAATTTCACATTAAAATGTGTATATTTCTTGAATTTGTGGTCCTTGTATAAAATATGATGATCATTTAAAACTAAATTTTATGATTAATAAAAGTCAAGCAAAATGAAATCAATTATAGTTGACAGTATATTATTGTACGTATTAATCATAAAGTACGATCAATTGCACTTTAGGTACCTGATTGAGGTCGTTTTCATAATATTTCGGTCATATATTTTATCAATTAATATAGGTTAATTATTAATTTAATAAAGTTGTTTTTTTTTTGCCCAACACTTAAAAGAGTATAGATGATGCGCGGACACAAATAATATTATCGAAGGAGGGAGAAAGAATGAGAGAAAAAAGACAAAATACGGATACGTTATAATAAGACAATAATATCGTGTAAAGAAAAGTAAAAGTTAAGAGTTCAACGGATTTTGGAACCACGTGTCGAGGTCGTTGTTGTTGTTGCCGGTGCCTTCATCTCTGTCGGTACGAGGACTGCGGGACGTGATCCTGAGGTCATTGGGCAGATCGTAGCAACGGCACACGCAGCACGACGGGAACCTGAACCAATCGGAGAATATTCCGCGGCAGTCGTTGGACGGGTCGTAGGCGAGCAGCCTGTGCAAGCGGTACTGCTGTTCGCACCGGCAGCCTTGGCGGCAGAACATCTGCTTGTTCTCGAACCTGCGCAACACAATATCATATTTGTATATTATGCATGTGAGAATATCATACGTTTATTATTTATAATACGTAAAATATAATATATTTTATAATAATATTATCATAATTCGATGGCGGCGGAAAGGCCCTAATGGTCGGAAATCATTAATTTACATGCATATGGTGTTTTACCACAGGTAATACTACTGTAGGTATTTGTAAAAAAAGATGTTCGCTACAATCATCATTACCTTTTTTTTTTATAAAAATAGATTTATTTTTTAAAAAGGAGGACGCTACTTTTTTTTTATTTAAATTTTTATTTTTGCCAATCGTTTAAGACGTAGTTCATTTTTTGTTTATATAAGAATAGGTTAGGTACCAACGATTTACATATTATATTGACATTTCCGATAAGAGCAAAGATACTAAGTATTCATATTTAATTATTATTCTATAACTTCAAATTATTTAATATTTTATTAAATTTTAGTAAAGTAGCTGTATTTTAAAATTAGTGCTTTTCTTATGAAAAATAAAATTTTACGTGCTCTACGATAAAATAAAGCAGTACTAGTTCGCTACTAAAAATAGTATCGCGCTACTGCTGAAGTTTTTTTATTTATAGAGCATATTTTAATGTTCAAAATGTAGATATTATATTATAAACGGTACTTCAGCTTATATCGATATAAACTGCCTATTATATGACCTATTAATAAAAATGATTTGTTCAACGTTCGATTATGTTCTTTACTCCTTTAGAAAGGTATTAAGCAGTCACCTATTTATAACAGCCTATCATATTATAATTTTAGTACACACATTTGATCTTTTTTACAATTTAGTATTCAATTTTAAGTGTTTTAAACTAGGTATGGTAATTACATTGGTTTTTGTAAATATAACAATAAATTAGCCGAAGTAATATCTCTGCCACGATTGAATCACCCTGTGTATGATATTCATAGATAATAAAGAAATGGATTGGCCACGACTATGTTAAATACATTGGACACAGCGGTCTCTGAGAGAAAAATTAAACATGCATAGAGCAGTATTGTTTAAGGAGAGGAAATTGAGGCTCTCTTATCAGTTATCACATTATCACATATTAAAATCTGGCCTCGAATTCTTATAACTTGGAACGCCGACAGTGATAAATGATCTATCTATTTATATTTATTATCTATGATGATATTTTATAATATTGAATTCTCAATACTCACGTGCATCGCTCCCAGTGGACGTACTGCTCGAACGGGTAAAGATTGAGCAGAGCGAGCACTTCACCGCGAGTGTTATTCGCCCAAAACGGCGCGACCACTTCTTCCTTTACTGGACAAGCGTTTCTGTGAGAAATAAAACACGTGGTTCCACGTAATTGAAAATGAGATAATAATTATATTATTATTGTCTAGCATTATTCAAAAGTCGTAATGCGTTCAACGGAAAACGCTCAGTTTTGCTCGTTATTGGTTGAATTTTTTGATTTCGAAGACGAATGTCATAGGTATTATTATAGGGTAGTTGCGTTATGTACACGATTATATAATGGATAAGCTCTAATATGTAACGGAAATTTTCTAAAAATTCCATGTAGTATTTACACATTTACAGTATATGTATATTTCTTTCTTTTGGAATATTCCCAAAGCACATCACTATAATAATACACGACACTATTGCAACAATATATTCGATACACTTACTAAACCTTCAATATTACATTTTCTAAAACAAATCGACTCGTTTACAATAAAATGTAGTATTTTTTGGGATTTTACGGATAGCTAGAATTCGGTATGAATGGTACGCCGGGGGAGGGGTACCTATTAAAATTATTGGTCTACCCTACATTTCTATATAGTTTTAAACTAAAATGTATAATAATGATATAAAGAATGTGCTTGGTACTTGTATCGCATCATAGGTATTATGTACCTATATTATATATGTACGTAGTAATATGTACGATTTCATGACAAAATCTCGACTTTTTTTCTTATCGTACAAGTATAGGGTATACTCACATGCCTTTTGATTTCTGAGTGTTGTCCGTGTCGCCGCCAGTCGACTCCTGGAAGAATCCCGGTTGTTCCTGCACTTGGTCGGTACGCTGGGTCGACGCTATCGGTTCGGTGGTGGTTTCGAACTGAAACTGATCGTCTACAGTAACGTCGTCCGCGGTGCCATCTTCTACATCTTCCGCGGCGGCGGTCGTCATAGGTGACATGACGTCGACCACGGACGCGACGGTAACGTTGGACGGCCGGGCGGTGGACGTCGTGGTCGTGGTCGTTGTCGTGATCGTGGTCGCAGTGGTCGCCGTCGTGGTAGTAGTGCTGGTAGTGTTGCTAGCTTTAGCAGTGCTAGCGGAGGTCCCCGAAGTTGGCGCTGGCGGCAACGGTTGTGAATCATAGCGGTTCAACGACGACTCCTCGCGGCGCCGGTTCCAGACACCACCTTCGATGTCGTTGGTGTCCATGTCGGCGCGCAACACCGATATGTGTCGCTGTTCGCCGTACATGCGTTTCATCAAACCATGATTCTCGAAAACGAACCTTCGGACCGCATGCCTGCACATGGGTGGGCATACGAAATTCAGTCAATATGATATTATAACGGCCGCGAGGAGAAAACGCGCAAATCGTAATAATTACTAAAAGTGACATTAATGAATAATGTTTTCCATAATTTTATTTTTAACCGTATGACATAATGTAATATTAAATTTTTTAATACTCAAAATATTATATTATTGTTATTGACCGAAAAAATGCATGTACTTTTTTATATTATTTATAAAAAAACAATAATACGCAGTAAAATGGAATACAATCGGACAAATGAACAATCCTAAGTATACGTCTGTAATAAAGCATGTCATATAATCAAAATATATTGTTTTCGCTATTTTATAAAAATATAGTCTCATGTAAATAATTGTGATTAAAGTGCTTTTTCATACATTACAACACCAACGAATTGTATGGTATATTTACAACTCTTAAGGCGGGTTCCCACGGCGCCGGGCTCGCCGAGTCACAAGCCAAATACGCTGGCTTGGTACACTACACGCGCCGTGGGAACGCTCTTGCTCGTCTAGGCGCGGTATAGCTCGGCCAGGCTCGCGTCTATCCGAAAATTGTGGGTCCGATGTGTTCGCGCCAAAGGAAACAAGCCGCGCATTTAAACAGCGTTCCAACGAGCGTGCGGTTCGGCGAGCCACAATATACTTTTTTTAGTGTTTTATTTTAATAATTTATAATCATGGAATGGTCAAATGATGAGGTTATAGAGTTTTTGCAACTAAATGAAGCACATCCACAAATTTGGAACCCACGCCATCCAGATCATAAAAATAGGAACATAGTTTAAGATGCGTGGAAAGAAATGGAAAACAAATTAAGGTTAGATTAATTTTTGACTTTTGTAAATTTTATGCATTCAATATCTTCTTTCCTTACAGGATTTCGTTTTTTCTTTTTCAACTAATTTTCCTTTTAAATAATTAAATTGCAGATGATTTTAAAGTCGCTGAGAATCGAGTTATAAGATTCGATAAAACTGCATGCAAGCAAGTTCCGTGAGCATAATGTTTGTGTACCTATTTTAAATAATTGTAATATTATATTTAAGTAAACTTCGCAGAATGTAAAAATTCAAAATTTGCACGAGTACTATAGTTTAAAACTTTTATTTTTAAATTATTGAAAACTAAAACAAAAGCAATTATCGATTAGGAACTTAGGAAATGTTTACCTTATATTTTTATATAGCTTTATCGATAGTTTTAATGCTATTTTTCAAGGTCAACCGTAACGTTACGTTTGTTTTTATATACGACAGCTTTGTTACAATAGTCAATAACGATTAACGGCCCATTGTTCGGATCACAATAACCGGATAAAACGTGATTATGATAAAGAAATAAACTATAAAAAAGAAAAATAGCAATTGTCTGTCACAAATCGATGTGTTTGAAATTGTAAAGTGTGTCGATAGTTTAACAACCATCCCCAGGCTATGATATTATAAAATACTAAAATGTAATGTTATGTTTAATATTCTCGTGATAATTATAATATAATGTACGTATCTATATCTATCTATCTATTTATATATATATATGGTATATATAATATACAATATTTTAGTTAAGTGTACGATGTACTTGAACCCTGTGGTTAAACATGTTTTTGTTTTAAATTCTGAGCGAAGCGTTTTATTGATTTTACAATGATGTAGTGTTGTATTTTTACAGTATTTTATTTTATTTATTTTTTTTTTTTGAATTTAATTTTTAATTTAAGATGATTTTTGGTTGCAAATTATATCTAGTCAGTACTTTAAGGGATCAAAAATATAAAATACTCAATAATTTTCATAATAATTGGAAAAAATAATAGAAACAAATGAGAGCAAAGATAATTTTTACGCATAAACAGTTTTTAACAAAATCATTTTTGGTATTTTGTTGTAATTGCCTAATTAACTGTATTACCAATAAGTAGCAAAATAAATTAGTTTTATTACAATAATATCATAAAATATACCTATCGCTCAGAATCTGTTTTTGTATGCAATGATTGATTATTGAATTCAAATTAACACATACATCACAGTGACTTACTCAGTGATGACTGACGAGGTACACTCGACACCTATACTGTACAGCTGAGCGATTACTTACTTTTTTACCCTCCCCCCTCCCCCTTTGTGTGGTATTATTTAGTATTCCATAGTTACAAAATGTAATATTCTCCAATAAGGCATCGTGGATATAGATATACATATACAGTTTTAATTCATAACATAATGATAACATTTGCCCATTGTAGCTTTTGATTAGTCGTCTTGTTGACTGACTCATCGTCATCACTTCAATAAGTACACTCCCACAATTGTATCCAGTATAGTGTATATTATATTTATATTAACTAATAATTAGTAATAATCACCATGGGGCATGGGTTACAGTAAGACACATGATGATTTTAAAGTAGGCATAGGTGGTATAGGTATGTAACGTATGCATATATTATGACATTTAAGAACATACTTTGTATTTTGTTTTATAAGTACGTGTCTTTTTAAATAAAACATGTTTTTTTTCAAAATATAATTTTTATATTTTTTAAATTTTAATACCTAATCTATAGTATAAAAACCAAGAAAGTCCAAAATAATAGTAACAAATAATATGTCCTAAATTTTAATTCAATGGTAAATGTCGTAAATCATTTCATACCTACAAAAAACGATTCTCAGCTGAGATGGTGTGCCTACAGTCTCTAATTGCTATACGGATATTTTATAATTAATTTATGTATATATCCAATTTCGTCAAAATTAAAACTGTTTATGTCTATAAAAAAAAATGTGAATTTGTAATTTTGATATTATTAAAATTCTGTAAGACTTATCTATGAAAAACTTTGATTTACTTTGTATTAAAATTGTAAAGTAAGGCTAAAATGTTTAAAAAAATGATGAATTTTTAACCACAAAATAATTTTTTAATGTTCCTAATTTTGATAAATTTATTTTTGATATTTTTAAATTACTATAGATATACTGAGTATACCTACATTTTAATATTATATAATATTTAGTTTTTAACAAAGCATTAACATTATTTAAAAGAAACAAAAAAGTCAAACATTTAAAATATATATAAATGGCTCAAGAATGAAAAAAATATTTTGAAAATCATATCCACATCTTTAGAAAATGTTAATACCATTGTGGTAATTTTTTTTTCTCTCTATTATTGTATATAAAATTTTGTGAGCACGTCGGCGTGTGTTGTACGCTATCGGTAATTACCCGTATAGTCCAGTTGCCGCCCATGGCAAATACGATATCCGTGTACCTTTGGACTGTACAGGTAACGGCGTATCGATAGCGCATCGCCTCTGTTTATGATACAGCAGTAGTAGTTCGACCGCCGACGTGACCGCCGTTTAAAGGCTTATGTGAAAGTGTATGTAAATGGTTATAATTCT
>JACXSJ010002108.1:42532-56695 GCA_014851325.1 Pentalonia nigronervosa | reverse complement strand
AATGCAATATAAAACTGCACTAATTATAATATTAATATAATACACGTAACTAATGGCAACCTTATAAATAAACAAATAGATATTAATTTTTCGTGAGCCTAAAAATAATTTTACTCCCTTAGCGTGAGTTACCTTTTAGCTGTCGCTATAGGAGCTAAAAATAACCTATAAACTCCCATCAAGTTTCAACGAATCTAATGAATAATGATATAACTTTTATTGAAAACAATCCAGTATGTTTTAAATCTCTAGCTAGCAGACAGGCAAACATCCATTTTTATTTATATATAAAATACATTATAATGGTCCAAAATGTACGTGATGTGACCTCAAGAAGTACTAATTTTCTAAGATTTTAATAATCATTTGACGGAGAGGTGGAAGAGTAACTTGGGCGTGAAACACAAACGTTAATACGCGGTAGCCTGTAAGCGGTAATATGATAAAAAAAACAAAATAATACAATGAAAATATATTTTTAAAATTAATTTCTTATCAATAATTACAATGTTTAAAAGAGCGGAGTGGTGGACTAACATTCTGCGAGCTGCCACTGTGCTACTCTACTCCGCTCATCTATACTTATAATAAAATATTTTTTATTTTTTTCTGAAATTATAATATGTTTTTAAACTGGGCGTCAACTGAGAAAATTTGTTAGTTTTTTTTGTGATGCGTCACATACCAAATGCGTAATTATGTTAATTTGCTTCCATAAAGTACCAACTTCAGTAACTTGTATACGTTTTAATACATTTTAACACGACCAGCATCACACATTCATAAATAATATGGGAAAAAAAATTGTTTGAATAATTGACGATAACCTAATTTATTCATTACTGTAAACTGATAATAAAATGCACACACAGTTTCGATTAATCATATACGTATACTATATTATTTTTTCATTTTTAAAAATAACAGAATTTGTTATAGCCAGTGAAGACAACGCAATTATTAATGGAATAACTACACGGACAGTGTGATAAAATAAATTTTCGATTGACACATATTCTAATTGTAACAATGCATTCGTATTTCGCACAAGGCAAAACAGAGCCTAAAACTGTAAAGAATTGAATTCTTACATATTGAAATTCTCAGAAAAATACTCATGTTTAGAATATGAAATAAAAATGTATATTGTCCTTCAAAAAACTAAAACCTAAAAAACATAAAAAAAAATTTATTTTTCAACAAATTTTATTTTGTAACTAACTTAAATTAAGGAAAAAAACCTTAAAAAATATTAATACTTTTTAATATAATGAGTGTTTACTAGTTATTAAAATAATTACTATGTATTTCCAATAAATTTACATAAAACTACCTAGATAGCAGATAGGTATATTATTGCAAAATAAGTTTAAATAAAAGTATAAAACACAACAGTTAGAGTGCTAGCATAAAATAACGCTACTATTAATATTTTAAAGCAATCATGGACTAAGATTTGTTAGGTCGAGAAACTGATAATTGTTAGTATTGTTGCTTGGCCTTTTTTGTGGTAGCATAGTCAACAGCCGTACAAGCCCGAAAATATTAACTAAGCAAATCACAAATTTCGCTGATTAATATATTAGTTTTTAACTGCAAGTACCTCTCCCGACACAAAATTATAAGGAACACAAACACAATCACGTTTCATTTGAAGAATTCAAAAACAAAATTTGATGGTGATTCGCTCTGACAGACGACGTACAATCAATGTATAATAATATGAAATAATAATAGTAGGTAACAAAAGTAAAAGTTTATTTGCCACAAAACAACTATACCTACAATAGTTCGTGCGAAAAATTACTTTTTCGCATTAGATACAACTAATACGAAACATACTCACATCGCAGCCCCCCTCAGAGCGTATAGCTTTATTCTCGGAAAAACCTTGAAAGAGTTATATTACCCACATAACATAAAATGTTATATCGAAACGAGGAGTAGTTCTCCTTGGGTCTCGCGCAGTTGCGGCTTATCCCCAAAAATAACGATTTTTATTTCTCTTCTTTTTGCTGGGCATTATTTTAAATGTTTTTCCCGGCAATGCAGCGTCATTATATTATAACGCATTGTATTTTGCGTTTGTATTGCAGCATTAAAAACTTCCTTGAACCACATCATCGTTACAATAAGCTTGATATAAAAATCATGGCTTGATGATTACGCGATCACTCCCGACAGAAATATGGCAAAACATCAAATTAAAAACGAATTACCACTCTATACATCTGCCTAATGTAAGTATATTATATAGGTAGGTAGTAAATACAAGGTGATTATACACTAGTTTTCTCGAAAAATTTTTAGAAATATTTTTTTTCTACATAATTTAAAGTCATTATAAAACAACTCTTTTTTAGAAAAAAAAGTATAATTTTGCTATTTTTAACGTTATATTTTTTTGAGTTTTTACTTTTTTATATGACAGCATACATTTTTAATACCATATTCCAAAGCAAAATATTTTTGTTAATTAGTTTTAACCTATAAGTATTTAAAGTTTTGACGAGTGGATAGTGTAGTGTCCTAAGGTTAGGTACCATTAAAATGTTAATTGACTATAATACTCTACTAATCTTAACTTAAAACAACAAATTTAAAATTATAACTTATAACCAATCAACTGATCGTTCAAAATTCGTATACCCATATAATACATTAAAATTCTCAGAAAAATATTCTGTTTCAGAATAAAAAATTAAAAATACATAGTGTTTTTAGAGAAAATAAAAAAAACCAAAACGATAAAAATATAAATTCTTTCCAGAAATATTTGTTTTGTACCTAATGGTTTTAAAACAAAAAAAAATCCATATACTCGTATATTAAAATTTTAATACTTTTCCATGAAATTAGTGTTTACCTTTGAAATAATCACCTTGTATTAAATATTATATGTAGGTATACGCTATTTAAGTAATCGCAACAAAACGCCTCCTTACTCATTACTCATTATCACTATATATACATAAAAAAATAAATAATATTTTGTACTAATCACTTAAGCTTTCTGTACAAATTGGTGTAATTTGTGCTTAAGAATACAACGATGTGTTTGTTTACAAGCAATACGGCCTTCACCGTAATTCTAAAACCGTAAAATATATTTTATATTTGCATATCAATTTTTATAATCGATGGTCGTCGTTAATTTCCTCTGATTTTAATGGCATAATATTATTTAATACAAATCGATCGAATTTCCGATACGAAATATTATTTTTCTACGCGTCCGTCGTATGTTCCGAGTCTTGTTAATATAATATAATATATTTTATATAATTAAGTAAGAAAAAAACAATCTATTTTAAAACGGTTTTATGAAAGTACCTAAGTGCGATTTAATCAACTATACACTAATAAAAACAAATAATACTAATAAAAATGTAATGTATTAGAACTGTGTAATAGGGAGTTAATTATAATCATTATCATGAAGGCTGAAAGTGTCTTTTTATTAATAAAAAAAAATGTAATTGAAAGTTTGATAATCTGTAATGTATTATATGTAACTTTTTTCATTAGTATCAATAATATTATAGTTTTATAACTGAATTTTATGTTTGTTATGATTATTTTAATTACATTCGTAAACTTATATTATATGTTTAAAACTATTATATTATAGAAAAGTTAAATTAAATATATAAAATAACGCAGAAATGTATTGTTTTGTATGTTTAACAGATCGCAAACAGACGTTATTTTAAACAAAACATATAAACAATTATATATATATATATTACTTATATATTATGTCCATTACATTATATGTTATACTGATTGAACAATATAGCTACAATTTAATTTCTGAACACCAATCTAAATTGCTCATGCAGATTTTACTATTGAGATTGACTGTTCAACTTTTTTAACATTTAATTCATACAAAATTCAATTTTAAGATCTTAATATTTCAGAAATCTAAAAAAAAATTAATTATCAATTCATCGGAATTTAAATTAATACATTTAAAAAAAAATAGGAAAGTAGTTAGCGACATTTACGATAAATTCAAATATGTTTTCAAGATCCTTAACCTATGAATCGTATCTTTCGGTATAAAGTAAAAATAACGTAGACTTTTAGCTGGAAAAAAAAGTTTTCACGTACGACAGTGTACGTGCGTGCAAAAAATATTATGATAGGCGTATGTTAGGTGCTACAGGAACATGATCTATTGCTATGCACACAAACGGATCATACACAAGCACTTCTCATATTGCCTATATTGAACTCCTTAAAAACGAACAATCCCCTTGGTAAGAATTTAGAAACTCTAAATCAAAAATAAGTATTTCATTAAACGTGATAATAAAACTACTTTCAATCAATAATCCAAACTATAATAATTGGCTATGTATAATACATATATTATAAAGTTACAATAAATATTGATTTATATTTCTGAAGGATTATATATACAGAATAAGCGCTAATATGTCAGTTTTTTTTTCAACGACTCGTATATAAATCACCAATCATTCATTACAGAAAAACTCAAACCCATCCTAAATTCAAACCATGTTTTTTTTTTTGAATTTCAATTCTCTATTCGATCTCAGACTTAACCCATTTAGAAATATTCGTCTAAATGAAACAACTCTGCACATCATCAAAATGTGATTTCCTATAAATAGGTATATTATAATGTTGATTTTTAAATTATATTCGTGGACAGAATTTTTATCAATTTCGTGTTCATTTTAAAACTGCATACCTATACTGTTTAGTTATTATTATCTATATACCTACCTTATTTATTTAAGCGAAAAATGTTTAATGTATTTTGCTCTTGTTGACCCGTTATAGATATATTTCCTATTTTGTGCAGAAAGTTATTATTTATTGATCAAGTGATCAAATAGTATAGGTTAGAAGGTAATCATATTAATAGCTTATACTAGATGATTCATTTAACGCAAAGCACTTCACTTTTATATAGACAAGTATTGACTTTCTTCAAACATTTTTTTACATGGTTTCAAGTTGTTACAAAACAGCTTTTTTTTTAAAAAAATATATTTTTAATCCTTATAATTTTTTTTAAGTTTTTACTTTTTAAATGACAACATACAGTTTTCATTTCATATTCTAAAATAAAATACTTTTTCGATACATAAAAATCAAATTTCAGACTAGTAGTTAATGAGTCCTAAGTATTTAAAGTATAGATGATCGGAATGGAGTGACACGCTGTTACTCCGCAAAATGTTCACTACTCCGTTCATCTTATCTTTAAATACTTTTAACTCATAAACTAGTCGTCCAAAATATGAATCAAAATACTAAAAATATATTCTACTTTAATATATAAAATCAAACTGTGTGTTGTTATTCAAAAACGTAAGAAAACTTAAAAATTAAAGGTATAATAAATATTAAAAAAGAACTATTTTTTTTTAAAAAAAAAATTCAATACTTTTTTTAATATAACGAGTGTTCAACGTTGAATGAATCACCTTGTATATATATTTTGGTGTGAAACCACAACAATAACTGTATAACCTTGCGTGTAATGGCTCAATAGTAAAACACAATCGGATAAGTGAGGTAGGTACAATGTATTATTTATTCTAATTAATGTACACTTAAACCGTGACTACTAATTGTATTATATTGTATTGTTGTGTATTTATGTCTATCGATAAAATAAAATGTAATATCACAATTATAATACGATTTCATTGTAGAATAAAAGTATACAATGTTCAATTAGTCTATAGAAGTTCCGGCGATAGTTTTTTTTATAAATAAATTCATAACTCGCTCAATTTTAAATACGAAGTTCTCGAGTTAACGGACAACATTTGGATAGCTGATTGATTTAATGGTTTTATAAAAACACTTAAAAAACTAAAAATAATGTGTTTTTTTTATTGTTTTTATATATTATAATAATCAATAATTTGCAATTAAAAAATGTCGAGTTTTATAAATCAACTAGGTAAATACGAGTAGGTTATGATATTTGTGAAAGTACAAATTGCATCATCATCGTTAGTAATTCACTCTTGTTAGTCAAACTTTAAAATAGGAAATAAGTACCTACTTTTCACGGCATTATTATAATATTATGTTTATCTCTATATTAAGGTTCTTGTGTCGTGTTCGTGAATTAAGTTGTTCCATCTATATATATAGCTTTAAGATATTATTATATGTATAATATATTATTTTTCAACACTTTAGCATTCAAAAAATATTTTTTTTTAAAATTGATTCAAGTTTGACAAATTTTATATAAATTATTATTTAAAGTTTTATTAACGACATTATAATATTAGCCGTACACATAAAGAAAAGGCGTAACTATATAAACTAATATAAAGCACGTCTACGAAATTAAAAGTGTACTTACAATTTTAAATTGAATCAATAAAATAAAAAAAAGGTCGGCAAGTGGGTACCACTCTGCTGTACAGTATGTGTCGAGTGGATCACTTTCATGGATGTATTAAATTTGAATTCAATGATATAAATCACATTATATACAAAAAACGATTCTGAGCGAAAACGGTCTGTCAACCTACATAGCTAAGTGTATTTTATAATATTATTGCTATTAAAATAATTAATTTTACTATTAATAATAATACACTAGGTTAAATAAATTTTTGTAGCAAATATTGCATTTAAAAATGTTATTGAGTGTATAAAAAATTATAATATATTTTAAAAGTTTCAAGCACCCACAAAAAATGTATTTAAATTACAAAGAAATAACTAATATTTTCATTCTTTTTTTCTTAACTTTCGCTTACAACAAGTTATGAAGAACATTGTATTTCATTTTCAAGATTTTTAACTGACTGAAAACATTTTTATCGGCAATAATAAAAAAAAAATTAAAAAAAAAAACCAAAAATTTATTATACTTATAAATAGCTCAAAAAAAGTCAAAATATTTTGAAAATTTTATGGTGTATAGAAAATTCTTATATAGATATTTGATGAAAATTTCATGTATTTATGGTCATTATTTTTTTTTTGTTACATCAAAAATAAAAATAAATTTTATCAAAAATTTGCTTTACAAAAAAATTCCCGTTTTTCCTCAATTTTTTTTTTTTTTGTGCGTTTAAAAACTATTCGGAATTTTGTACTTTTGAACCCCCTAAAGTACCAACTAGATCACTTTCCTATCAGAAAAAATACTGATAAAGAAAATTGGAGCACTTACTGCACTAAAATATGATAAAATAACAAACATATGCAGCCATCGCTATTGGCCCAGTCAAATTAAATGAAAAATAGACTTCGGCTCGAAAAGGTTAGTACCAAGCTGAATTCTAGTATACACCTTTACTATGCTACAGTGGGGCCGAACTTAAATTTAATAGAAAGGGCGACTATATACTTTCAAGGATACCGTCCAGAGTTATAAATATGAAAAGATGGGTGTGAATTCACCACCATACTCCTTTCAATCACCATAAGTTAAATAGTCATAAATTTCAAGAATGTAAAAATGTAATAAATAGTATAAGATTCCCCATAAATTGTGATTGTAGATATTTAATAATATTAAAGATACATAGGCGTGGTTTTTTATTTATAAGCATTTGAATTTCCAATTTTTAGAAAAATAATAAAATTTACCAAAATTTACAAATTAATTTATAAAATTACTTGATAAATTACAAAATAATCGAGTATGGTGACAAACTGACAGCAATAATTTATTGACGTTCATTGTTTTCTCATATTCCCACACGACATTTTTAATATGAGTTTATGGTTTATCGCTACCCAGCTGATTTTTTTGTCTGTTACTCATTCTTCATTGAATTTACTTACATTTTCCCTATTGCCGTATATTGTATACTCATATTTTTCTGACTATTTTGTGTGGTATTCAAAAAAAAATAGAATGTTAAAACTGGTAGTTGAGTGTTTTTAAATTAACTATATGACTATACCTTTGACGCATATTAAAATTCGTGGACTATATGATAAAAAACCATTTGATAACTTAATCTGTTTTGATTGGAATGTCAACACGAAATCATCATGAGTGAATTCAACAATGCATTACTCACTTATAATTAAACAATATAAAATATTACCTGCAGACTCTCCTAATCAAAAAAATAATATAAAAAATAAAAAAATAATAATAATATAATAAAAAATAATCAACCACCAACACACCCACCCACCTACTAATAGAAGGCAACCGCCTTTCCCGAGGAGTAGGTTAGACGCCTCTGCTACGCTGTTAGGTATAAGTAACGTGTGAAAAGTTCCCATCGATATCATATACGCATAAAAAGCTCTTCGTGGTCAAAGGTTACGAATACTACTTTTTTGTAAATGTCTCGCTATTTATTTGTCATACAATAAAAAGTTTCAAACAAAAATTATAAAAGAGATAATTATTTACAAAAAAGGTATCATGATAGTATCATGTAAGAGATATAGTTTTTGCGCTAAAAAACATACAGTGTGCAAATTTTTAAAGAAATATGATTTTTTTTTACGAATAGAAAATAATCTTTGTGTAGTTCTTGTTGTTTCTGTATCTCAGTTTATATTGGACGTTATAAAGGAGAGTATTATCAACAATATCATTGCACTTTTTTATCATATAGGTACCATTTTAACAATTTTAGCGATACACAAATTTATGATATCTAGTATTTGTGTTATTGTTATACAGTCATAATTTTGTATGGTGAACAATAAAATTTGTATACCGCGACGGCATTGCTGAAATAGTAACAAAATAATATGTATATTATGAGTACTTTTAGTTAGCCAACATGATCGATTTTAATTTTATTATTAATTTAATATAATATATTAAATTTAAAAGAAAATTTGGGACACAAAACTTATATGTATAGATACACTGTGTATACTGTACATATTATATTAAGGCATAATTAGAGTAAAAGAAATTGTGGGGGAGGGGGGGTAGTTTAGTCACCTAATTGCTCACATGTATAAATTGCCAATGAACTTGGAATAGTGGGCTGGACCCTTCCCAGTCCGCCCCTGTCTACAAAGTGTAGGTATAGTATGGAATAAAGATAAATAGGTTTAATGAATTTTCGAATTGAAAAATTGTTGATGAAATCTAGAAAATGTGTGTATTTATAAAATAATTCACCTTTTCCAGAAAAATTAAAAAGAATAACAAGGAAATGATAATGACACGAGCAAACATTAATAGTAATATCAATGCTTAAATCTAAAGCTAATAATTGAGCATGAAGTTACACCTTACACGCAAATGGTGAATTTATTTACGAGAAAAATAGTAAACCTTATAAACGTAAATTTAGAATATTAATCGTCTCCATTTTCCATTATTATTTTATATACGGCAGACACTACTGTGTCTTCCGTGAGTACCCGATGATACCCGTTTATACATATCATGTTACAGCAAAAATAATTGCTAACCGTCGAAAATCAAATTGGCGTTAAACGGCAATCATTCGAAGGGAGCAATGGTAAATACATATGTCATCGAAAGAGAAAAAAACTACGACCAAAATATTATATCGACAAACCGAAAAAGTTATATAAACACACGAAATAATGCAATATAAGAGTGCAGAAAACACAACGAACCTCGACATAGAACCAACGATAAAAAAAAGAAATAAAAACCCGCGCAGAAAATCGGTAACGGCGAAGTTTATGTGATGTCTCGTAAAAATTTAAGTGTTTGAAATGTATATAGCTGGTATTATATACATCAAAGCCGAGGGAGGAATTTTAATTAATTCTATATAAGCCGGGCGGACAGGGAAACGGTGCATCTATTGATTTTACTAAACGTAGTAGTATGACTTACTTTTTTTCAAATAAAACATTTTGAGAAAAATATTATCGCTCAAACATATTCATACCATATGATAACTGATGAGACTGATTCCATGAAACTGATAACCATTCGGTAAGTTGGAAATTATATGCAATGACTCAATGATTGGTACACTTTCTCTGGGACCTTTTATAAAACCACGAACCATATATCATTTTCAACTAGACCGTTTATCATAATATCTTTTGAATTTCTACGAATTTTCTATGGTAAAAAAAAATGTGTTGCGAAGCGTGGACGTCGGTGCTTTATTTGCGGCATTATATATACTATCATAATATAGCAATACCTATTTTATAATATGAAAATCACACACATTTTTTACAAAAAAGTCCGGAATTCTGCCCACAACCCGATGGCCCGGCACGAAACGCGGACAACTGTTGAGCCGCAAGTATAATGATAATATAGAGATCGAAAGCCAACTCAACCGAGACCTGAAGCGGCGAGAACCACGTAATCGGCTCGACCCGAGATAACAGCGTTCGCGCGCGAGTTTCGCCTGTATTCATTGAACAGCGACTGGCGCGTAGCCCGATTACCATTGGTCGATTTTTATCTGCCGTTCCACGTTCACGAGTAAATAAGAAAAAGCAATACTATACAACAATCACAACACACTGCAGGTGTTTTACTGTTTAATATTTACTATGCGGTTAATTGTTTATTGATCAACCAGCGCGTGCTGTGTGTTGTATACACACAACCGAATACGTAGTGAAATTGCGGCACAGCCACCCACCCTACCCCTCCAGTCCACCCGTTATTGCCACTTCACGCCATCTCACCACCACCCGACCATTTATAAGTATAATATATACACTTAATATACAATACTATAATCCCCGCCCGCCCACCGCCGCCGCCGTACATGTACATAATATTATTATCACGCATAAATTATTATTATTACTATACAGTGACGATGATACGGCCGGGACGTGGCTAGGAGAAGGAGAGACCAGTTTCGGCGTTATATAAGACGACGTCCCGGCCGGTTCGCTCTACGTGTCGGGTTGTACTTGTGATTTAATACGCACATATCATCGTCATCAGTTCCGCTGCCACCTGCGCCGACGACAGAGGTGAAACGAAAAACATAAAATATAATTTGACTCGCAAATCAAAAGTTCCGGAGTTTAATCGCTCCTGCACAGCCGGCCGGCCCCGAAAACGCTGCAAGTTTTCGGTTGTGCGTCGATTTACGTACCACTGCAAGCCCGTTGACCACGCCAACAAATTATAATATTATTATTATAAAAGTCGACACAACTGCCGAAACATGAGGACCAAGCCGGAAATGATGGGCCAACTGCGTCCCGCGTTTAGCGAACTCAATATTTCCGAAGGTTTCGAATTTGACACCGAAATCGTCACCAACGAGGTAAATAATTTTTGTTCAGCCGTTTTTTTCATTCTGCCCTTCAAATACGCAAGTACATACACATACGAGTATTTTTATGCCGGTCGAGTCGATTTTCGCGTACCACAATATACTTACAAAATTATATTGAAAATAATTTTCCTAGTCGTGTTCCTATAACATATCGTCTTTATTATTATATTATTAATATAATAAAATATATATTATCGTAAATCGTAATATACGCATATCATACGCCTAATTATGTCCAGATCGTGGAATTTACGCGTTCGTATATTGCAAAATATGCTCAATATTAATAATTAAAATTATATAATAATACACGCGACTATTTGTGCGAAGAAACCGTATAAGAACGAAAGTCCGTTGCATTTTAGATGGTATAGGTATAAAAGTATAGTGCACTTTGGTTTATAATATAACACAGCGTAATAATTAACAACGGCGACCAGCGGTATCCATTTTCGTGAACAGTCGATGAAACGAACACGACTTTTACTCGAATAGCACATTTCGTTTATAGTAAAATGTAATATTTGTACATTATTCACTCTATCAGGCCACAATGATTTGCCAATTAAACACACACTCCGGTCAGAAACGGACAGGTAATATTTTGTCTTGTCCGGCGCAGTATTTTAAATGAACGACGTCGTGCACTGCATAAAATACGATAACTCGAATTTGATTTGCATAGCAATTTCAACGCGATCGCTGCGTGTCGTTCGAACGTGCTCACGGGTAACGTGTGACTGCACTACGCGCGGCGACTTTTTTACACTATAAATTCATAATAATATTATGATAATAATATGTAAAATATAAGTAATCGGTACGAGTATTCAACTGTCGCGCGTTTGTAAATTATCTCATACACGCCATTAACATACGTATTACTATCAATATTATAATTCAATGTATAGTTTTCATAATACTGTCGACGCTTGAATAAATCACTGTTCTCGGCGTTCTCCCGAAATAACTATACGCACTCATTCTAATAAATTCAATTATTACAAATCTACAAGTACCTATTATTTATGTTACGGATATTAATGTATAAACTGAATATATTGACGCACTAAGATAATAGTTCTCGCTACACTAAACCATACGCGCTAGCTTAACTTTTAGGCCCTAACAATAATTTATTGATTTTCAACGGCTTTTTTTCGTACAATACTGGTGTATCAATATTATTATGTTTAAACTTTAAATATTAAAAAAAATATATTAAAATCGCAATGAGTGTATATAAATAAAATACTATTGAACGAGTTTTATGATTTTATACCAAATTTTTAATACAAATATGAAATATTTTAAAACATTTAAATATAAAATATGACTTATTTTTGTTATTTTACATATTTAACATATTACTAATAATTTCTACGATTGGACATAAGAATAAATTAATAAAAGGTTATATAATATTGTAACAATATTATATGGATAACTATATATTTGTGCGCGCTGTATTAAGTGCTAGAAAAATGATAGAACGACACACGAAATTTCAAAGTCCACCAGATTTTCTATAATTGTAGCATTAGCTAGTTTTGAAAAGCTGAGTGCGCCGATCATATTCTTACACGGATATCTCGCAAATCGAAATAACGAACTGATCTTTTCGATGAATTGAGTTTCCGGTACGTCATTGATTTGTAGAATTAAACCGACCTTAGTGAATGCCATGTCATTTTGATTTGTATATCAGTTGAGTTTCGCGCTTTTCACGACATCCATTATTTACTATAACTCTTACAAGTAGTAACATAATAATCTATGTATACAACTAAGTAGGTATAGTAATGTTATTAAGATTATAAGATTATGACATAATCTTATTCTCAACCTTAAGTAAACAGAAGGTATACAATTAATTTTGCTAATAATACATAATCTATTAGATTATTATAATAACAATTGAATAGAGTCATATACTATAATCAATCGTTTTATACGATCCTTATAAAAAAAACTTGGTAAAATCGTATAAACAATTTCGATTTTGCCAAGGGGCGAAATAATTGCCATTGGATTAGTTATGTTATTCCGTGTACTTCGTTTTGCGTCGTAGTTATATAAGTACCAAAGTATTTAAGGTATGTATACTTAGGTACCTACCTATAATAATATATAATTAAATGACGGGGCGGACTTAACGCCGGAGCTTAATATGTTTCTTCAGCGTGGACCGCCGAGGCGGCATGATCTGCATCGGTCAAGGTACTTCCGTGAATTCGTGGTATAGTTTTTATTTTTTTTTTTCTCCAAGGTTGAATAATTGGCGAATTGTTTTTATTATTATTATTATTATTATTATTATTATTATTATTATTATTATTATTATTATTATTATTATTACTATTACTATTTTAATATTATTATTATTAATTTTTTTTTTTTTATCTCCGTCTGAACGGACAAGTATGGCGAGTGAGAGGTCAAAAAAATTGTCTTATCTATATATACTATACCAATTAGAGACTGCAGCGTGGATCCATCGTCGCCGCTAGCCGCGCGCGAATCGGTTTCTCGGCGGGCCACGTGACTTTGCAACGACCTTTAGTGCGTCACGCGTTCGGGCCAGTTTTTAACGTTGTCGCGGCATACGCATTGACTCTATTATAAAGCATATAATATTCGTTCTCGCGTCCAAATAACGTACATAATATTATATTGTCATGTATACATTATGAATATCGATTGCCAAAACCGACGCCCATAATGTTATAGTCGCTCCACCGGTGCTCCACATGACCTCTGTGCCCCTGCTAATTTTGAAAAACTACAATACATTATACTTGTGTGCATACGATCGTATGTGATGTGTGCGAGAGCGCGCTTGTGTGTGTGTGTGTGTGTGTGTGTGTGTGTGTGTGTGTGTGTGTGTGTGTGTGTGTGTGTGTGTGTGTGTGTGTGTGTGTGTGTG